>RAOO01000162.1:0-40748 GCA_009805345.1 Neurospora sp. FGSC 26628
AGTACGTACCGTTTCCCTTTGGCATAAGAAGGCCTTGAAGCCCAGCCTTCCCCTGGAGGTTGAGAGGATCAACAAGGCCTTCGAGACCAAAGTAGTTTATCAGCTGAATTGAACTACTGTTCCAAGCCCATATCACTGCCCTTGTCACAACAGGAGGCACACAAGGCTGGGGGCCGATGATGATGGTGTTTTTGGTTGGGGCGTATGCGCAGGAACTTTGAGTTCTGGATAACATGTTTCAGTCTTATAGCTTTTCTTTTAGTGGCATCAGGGGAGATTGTTAGCATACCTACCTAGGTACTCCCGAGACAGATGAAGTCGCATCCGCGGTCGGTTGTTGGGTGGTCGAGAGAGGAAGTGGAGGCGTTTATTAGCTCGGCGACGGTGTGGTTGGAGGAGTACGAGTCGGGATCGGAGCCGACGGGACCGAGAGAGTAGGAACGCGATACGCAGGCTACGAAGCAGCCGGCGCGGGCGATGGTGGAGGCCAGGGAGCGGCCGATGCCGTGGCCGGCGCCGGTTATGAGGGCTGTTTTGTTGGCAAGGGGGAAGGTGGAGAGGGAGTGGTTGGATGGGTTGGCGATTGGGGAGAGGTGTTGGCCATTGTGTCTTCCGTGGCGAAGCGTGGTTCAGATGGGCCGGCGGGAAGAGTGTCGATCTTAAGAGAGGAGTGGAAGGGACTGATGACGGCTCTTGCTGCGAATGGGTGGAAGACATGGGATGGTTAAATTTACAGGAGGAAAGAGGGAAGCCTCAAATTGCATGTTCAGCGGGGTACAGTAAGGCAGCAACAATGCGCGGGGAAGGTACGGTCGCAGGTCTTGCTACCTGCCGGTACCCGCCCTTGCAGCTGGCTTTAGGATTGAGTGTTGGCGACGTTGGGTTGACTTCTCACAAAAAGGTTCCATGTGAACATATTCTTTGCCATTTCAATACAGCATTTGGTATATCAGATTGGATGACCAGTTCGATCGGGGGACGTTATTAAGGCTACCGGCAGACGTCGAGATTCAGACGGGGATAAAGTGGGCTCAAGCGCCGAGGTGGGTCCCGGGCTCGGAGTGGAGACACGGCAGCCCACCTCCCTGATGAGGAAGGCCAAGTCGGAGTCGAACGGGGCAGTCGCAACTCGCTCGCTCGACGTGCACCGACGCGCGGCAGCGATGACATTTTGACAATCGATAAACGAACTTGACAACTCCGGCTTTCCTCCACCAAACAATGATGAGCTCCGAAAGCGGGTACGAAAGATCAACAACACCCACCAGCGTTATCGACGACGATGACTGTCGAGTTTAATGAGTTGGCTCGACTCGTCACATCCAAAAACAATAACGACGACCATCATAATCCCGAGTCTCCCCTCCGACCGAATGCCAGCCAGTCCTTGCAATTGCCAACACCGCCGCACCGATGCAATTCGATCGGACCAACAAGGCCATTCTTAGCATTGAGCCGCCGGCTGGCTGAATCTGACAGGCGCCCGCCGAACGATGGGCAAAAAGCCAACATCGATAAATAGGCCTCCAGCTGGGTGGACAACGCCCATCAACCCTACCACTCAGCGGCCGAGAAACAGTGGGAAGCCAACCGAGGCGCCGTCCATCGCTGTGCTGCCCCGCGAGTGGGAGCCAATCAGAGCGCCGGAGGCCGCTTTTACACGTTGAGTGGCTTTGCTGGTCTTTGCCGCTCCGCCAGTGACGGTGGTCCCTACTGATTAACAAATCCTAAAAAGCATTCCGAAGTGGCCTGGCCCTTGTTCTCTCCGGTCGAGTCCCTGAGCTGACTGGACATAGAAATTTTTGCGATGCGGCGGAGTCAGTGATATCGGGAGACTTGTCAGATCATGATGTAAACAATGGGCGGGTCCGGTCTCGTTCGATTGTGCCGAACCGGATCCCGGAGCTCTGGGGTTCAACCTATCGTTTATCTTTCCTAGCTTACCAGTCTGTTGGATTCTCCGTCCCATTCTTCTCTCTTTTTTGTTTCTCCTTGCTTTTGCTGGGCTGCTGGGCAGACAACGTTCATTTTAACTTTCCTGTCCAGTCAACCCTGTCTTTCCCATGGTGATGCGAGAACACATGGACCGTGAAGACCTCTAACCAAGTTCACTCTTTCTCAACAAGGTCATCATGTTTCGTTACTAAGGAGTCCACATAACCTCCACATACCGGGTACAAACTCCATCACTACAACAGCCCGGGTACACATTCCGTCCATCACAAACTTCATCGCCACCGTAACCATGGCTGCAGGTTGGACAATCCAAGACATCCCGGCCATGGTGCCGCCGGAAGGTCAGATACCCAACTTTGTCAATCCGGAGACTATGCATCCTGTCGTGCTTGGGGTTGCCATTGGGACCATGGTCTTGATGGTCATAGCACTGATCGTACGAATCTTCACCAAGGCCTTCCTGCTACGAGCAGTGAAGATTGAAGATTACTGCGCCATCTTGGCCACGGTATGGACACTGGACTAGCACATGACAACCAGATACTAACCAGAACGCAGGCCGGCATCATCCTTTGGGAATCCATCTTCATTTATCAATCCAAGAATGGTTTCTCCCGTCATCTCTGGAACGTTCGCTTCGTCGATATCGATAATCTTTCATACGTCAGTACCAGTCAACACCATTCCTGTCGGTCTCCGCCAACTTACTGACACATCGCAGTGGAACTACCTCGCCGAAATATCCTATGCTTCCACGATGTTCCTCGCCAAGTCGTCGATCCTCTTCCAGTTCAAACGCATCTTCTGCCCCGGCTCCCGACGAGATTCCATCTGGTGGTGCATCCACATCCTCCTGTTCCTCAACGCCGGCCATTCATTCTCCGCCATCTTCACCTATACGTTCCAGTGTACGCCCCGCGAGAAGGCATGGAAGCCTTTGATGGATGGACATTGTATCAACATTGCGGCGGCGATTATCTTCGGAGGAGCGATGAACCTGTTTCTGGATTTGGGCATGTTGATCACCCCTATTTGGGCGATCTTTCGGTTGAACTTGCCTACGAGGAGGAAGGTTGGCGTTTCGGCGGTGTTCGCCGTCGGTATCTTGTAGGTTTCAAGACGATGTTTCCCTTCCCATCTTATCTACTAACACAGAAGCATCAGAACCTGCGCTATAGCAACTGTTGGCGTTGTCGTCCGCATTCCCCTCCTTTCCGACCCCGACCTAACCTGGATCATCACCAAAGTCGGCATTTGGACAATGATCGAGTACTGCGGCACCATCCTCGTTGGATGCATGCCCTCTTTCCCTCGCTTCTTTCTTTTCCTACGGGGCAAGGAGCCATCAATCACCAACAACGCCACCCGTGGATCTTACACCACCCGATCAAGACCGAAGACGGCCGGAAGCATGAAGTCGAACGCGACAGTGAAGAGGCCATGGACAGGTCACAGTCACTCAATGAGCACGAGGACCGTAAACTCCCACGCAAACAAGGAATCTAATGCGACGACAGCTGTGGGAGTCCCCAGTCCTCAATCCCAATCATCAGCAAAGAGGTTGATGTCCCCGACCCAGAGCATTACCTCCAGCAACACCTTTGTCAGCCCGATAAGCCCGATGTCCCCGGTCTACGGGTCGCCAATCAACAACAAATACAGCAACTATGATAGTAGGAGGAGGGACTCAGAAATGGGAATGGGCCTCCATGTAGGAGTAGGCATCGCCATCTCAACCGACCGCTACGAAGAACCCTTTTCCAGTCCGCCTCGCACACCGCGCAGGCCAAGCTATGGCCGCAACTACGGGGATCTGGAAAGTGGCTATGGAGGATATGGCCCAGGACCTGGGCCAGCGGTGACAAGGCCACGACAAGCCAGTCACGGCACGATAAGGAGCAACAGAAGTGTGCAGTCGCAAACGCAGAGGTATCACAGCAGGTGGAACTCTTCAGTATCAGCGGTGTCGGATATGTCGGGGTCGCTTGGGAGTCGTTATGGAATTGGGACGTACTTTGAGGAGGCGAGTGGGGAGGATGATTGGTCGCCTTTGGATGGTCCAACGGGAGGATATCTACCTGTACCGGGCGGGATGATTTAATGGGGGCCTGCGCTGGACGTAGGCGGATTTGGATCTGATGGGAAAATGAGAATAAAGTTACAAAGGCCTTTCTCTTTCGTTCTTTGGTATACTACACTATACTACCTAGATGTTAGCATAGCTGGCTTTCTCTTTCACTTCAATATGATACCCTCCTTTTTTTGGCCTTGTAGACGTTTGGTCCATTGAATTTTCCTGTTGAACTTTCGTGCGACATACCGTGCCTGATGTTCACAATCGTGATCGGATCAGCAAGGACAAGTGGTCGGTTTGGTAACAAAGGTACAACGCAGTAGTTGGACACTCGAGAACAACGATACAACCATCTTGGTCCAAATCACCAAAATGTCGATTATTGGAGTTTACACCATCTTGAGCCTTTCTTATTCGTCTTCTATGGATGATCAAGTTGCTGCGGATTTGGATCGCAAGGAGGAAGCTGCGCGCCAAAGTCACTCCTTATTCGGCCAGCCAGCGTGCACGTACCATCCAGCCGAGCCCAAAATGTAGCTGCCTAGCACAGATGTACGCGTGTACCTGCAGGCAGTACCTCTACCTGTTCATTAATCTGAGCTTCCCACCTCATTCTCTTCCTTCCTTTTGTCGCCAGGAAATTCCTCTCCATTCCGTATCCCGATTTTGCATCGACGATCCTCGCATACCTAATTCCGGCCTTCCGTCCCAAGCCCGCATGCACGGCAGTCCAGCACCACACCACATCTACACTCGCTACCTCCCTCCCCACTGACGTACCGACGTTCTGGTCCCCAGCATCGCGGACATCGGAAGCGAACCATCACCGATATCTCAGCTTCGAGTTATAGAACTAGCTTACCTCTATCAACGCCAGCCACCTCAGCTTTCCCAGCCATGGCCGACTTTGAGACAGACGACCTCTCCCACTCGGAGCTTCTCTGCTACAAGCCCGCCGACGAATTCTGCCACTCCTACTACAAACAAGATCTCGTAGTCGCCGTGACGAGAATGATCATCTTCATCCTCCTTTTTTTCGTGATCGGGATTTTTGTATGGGTGAATACGAGGGGCTGGGATCTTCGGGACCCTCACAAGAGTACCGGGAGCTTGCCTTTTGCACATCGGCACCGCAGCGGCGGGCAAGCGCCGTACAGCGATCCCGATAAGGGGCGCTGGCAAGATACCCGATCAGACCGTGCCGTTGAAGGTCTTGTGGAGAGAATACGCAAGTTAGTGGTGGAGGAGAAGGTTCCGTGGGATAAGGTCGGGGAGACAATACAAAGACAACCCCTAGGGGCATGACGGTGCCGCGGATAGAGTTACGGGCGGCGAGTGCAAGGATACTACCTCCATCAAGACAACGAGACCCGGAGAACGAGGAGGAAAGAACCAGGACGTGAAGATATAGGATGCAGCCAGAACTTGCGGAGGGAGGCAGTTTGTTTCGGGTTGTCTTTGACGATATCTTGAAGCACCATGTTAGGATTTATTGATGCTAGCCTCAAGCTCACAGACGATATCCTATTAAACTTCTTACTGGGTAGACTGAATGGGCACTACGACGAGACTTGGACAAGGACTCGGGGAGGCAGAAGCTCATGAAGAACATCGACCTCTATGAGCGCTTAAGCTGCTTGGGGAGAGGGTATGCGAGGAGAACACGGTTGTCTAGTGCTTCCGCCGGTTTCGCCCAAGGATGCCAAGTACGTCAAGAAAGGCTCAACATAGAATTCAGGTCCGTCCACGACTGAAAAGAACATGGATACCTCCATGGATGAGTCAACCAGAGGTGGAAATAGATATTGTTGAAGGAGACGGACGGTTTATGATTAATGTTACACTAATCTATGCAGATGGATATTTCCTAATCTCTACACCTAGAGATAGTTCACTTGTCGAGGATATAAATCCCATACAGTTTGCAGTGAAAGGCTGGCAACCCATCTGCCCCGGTTGGTATATAGTACAGACACTCGGGTTAGTTCATATCTCTGGAAAGATTTCTCCGTGTATCGTCAGGGGCAGCTTTAGTCTGTTTATCTGTAAGGTGTTTTAGATGAACACTCCACCTCAGAAACGTCCTTGAGGGCCGTTTTTCCCCAAGATGCTTGGTTGGGCTCCGACTGGGAAGGCTGCCCTGTGTTTTAGCTCGCCTGAAAACATAGTTCCTTTGTCTGGTGCGGTTTGGTTGTACTTCTTCCCACCTTCCTCCGCAACGGCAACCGTTATCGAGGGCTCTCAAGCAAACGAGGTCCACGACCCGAGCCTGCACCCATGAAGACTACCCACAGCTCCGCACTGCACAAGCTGGAGGTGGGTTCTGGGCGGTGGGCACCATGGCCACACCTCACCTCTGGCACGGACAGGGCCGATTTAAAGGACAGATGGCATCGAGGAGGAAATTCCGACTGCATGGTCATGATATCGATGTAGACATCTGTTGTACATTGTCAATGAACCGAAGTGCAATAGGTTTCACACACGATATCGGGTAGACTTACTCCTATGCACCACCGCTGTGCAATCGGCTTGGACCTTTTGATGTCCATGAAGTTCTTTAACCAGTGAAAGACATGGAAGAACTCGTCATCCCCACCGTCGTCGCTCTTCCACCTGTTTGCGAAGAAGGTCCGAATTTGCGCTTTGTTGCTTTCGGTGTCATGCTATCAAAGACTTCGGCGGCGGCATTGAGTTTTTTTTAGGTACCTATCCTCTTTTTGATAAGAGGAAGGGCACGACTTCTCCACTGAGTAAAGTTGTTCTCGTACTTCCTGATAATGCCATCTTGGGCGAAATCCCAAAAGCTCGCCTCCGCGGGTTATGTTCCGTGTGACATACTCAGTGAGATGAGGTCCATCGAAGCGATTCATGTCGATGATGGTTGCGATGCGTTGGATGTTCCTTGGCGTGATGGGTCAAGTCGAGCATGGTGTATCCGAATCGGGAAACGACATCGTTTCTTCGTTGTTCGTCTGCGCTGTCCAATTTTGTCTGTCTTGGCTTGGGTGTTGCCTTTGAAAAGTAAGGTAAGTGAATCATACGCATTCAAGTCATTCCTGCTGTTTACGAACGATCGCGTTGACTTTGATAGAAAAACCATGGACGCCCCCGCCACTCCCATCCGCCGCGGCCCCGGCCGCCCCGCCCGGCCCGGCCACCGTTGAGCGCCGCGCCCGTCAAGCTACCCGCGTGCGCGCCTTGCTGCTTGCCTGTGTAGTTCCTCTGGAGGAACTACGGAGAGGCTGGGGCGGAGATGTATGGGATCGTGGAGAAGTCACCTACAATTTGAATACCAGCCCAGGTCAGATGTTGGAGCACCGCATGTCAACAGCAGCTGGTAAGATTGACCCGGGAAGAAGCCCTCATTATTGAACATATGCTGCTAATCACCGGATGTTTCAGGTGAATCTGGTGCCCCAACCATCCAGTTCGGATTCGAGAACATGAGCCTAGTACCGGAGGCCGTCATTGGCACCCATTTGATTGCCTCGGCGCTAAAGGCAGCAACTATGGCTCGGTCATTGGGCCTCCGTTTGGAAACGACTTCACGACGCTATTAAGCGGGCTTTCGCAGAATGGAAGCCCCCGAGTCGTCGAACTTCCTCTGGAGGAACTGCACACGGAGAATCACCTGGATACAGCAATTTACGTAGGATCTAGCGCGAGGCTTTAGATAAATGGCACAAGAAAGATGCTCGCCGCAAGAGCGACGACCCACCCATCCCGATCGACGAAGGCCCGCAAATGCAGCATGTGCAATTCATTGGCGCCCTCATGGAATATCCCGATATGTCCGAAGAAGAGATGGGGCAGAACAAAACAATGGACAAATAGGCAAGGTGGAAGGCTGCCGCGCTCGGAGTCAAAGGTCGCTTGAAGTGGCGGCTGGCGAGGTAGGTATTTTTCGAAAGCGACGTTTTTGTCTCCGACGATGAAGAGACCCGACTTTTGACAAGTTAGTATAACGTTAAGCCGATTCTCGTCCGAAACGAAACCGGCGCTAACACCTTCCTTAGTACCGGGCTGTATTGATGGAGCGTCGGGAGCCTTTTCAGCTCATCCATGGTCGGGGGGTCGCGGCGAGATAGCAGGGCGGCAAAATCCGGTACGACTGCGATGTCATCTGCGAAGCGGTCCCATGCCGCACGGTCCGGCAAATAGTATAGTTGCGGATAACTTGGCTTGGATGGTCTTCTGAGAAGGAAAAGAAGTCCTAACTCTCTTCCAACACATTGACCGGTTTCTCGACCATTGTCGGCGGGAGCTGTTTGACATCGCCAGCAAGTATAATCGGCCTCAGGGTATTGCCCCTCTCTTCGGACTTCGGAGGGGGGGGAAGGCCATCCTCCCTCCCATTTCTTTCCTCCCCCTCTCTCTCCCTCCTCCACGCGCGTTGTTAACTTGTGTAGCACCACCATGGCCACCCTCACCGACGCCCAACGCCAGCTCCTCCACGACCATCGGGCTGCTGTCCTTCACGTCGATAACGGGTATATATGTCCCTTGCTGCCGTCTCTAACGCCCTGATGCTAACACTCCTTAGCGAGGCCCATGAAGCTCCTTGCGCCCATTCCACATGGCGCGCCGTGGATGAGGTCGTGGCCCTCCCTCAGGCTGCCCCGGCCGCCTTCGTCATATCAGCCTTGGCGGCATTGACCTGGTGGGACCACTGCTGGCAATGGCGGTCGTAGTGGCACTTGTAGGCCCAGGACAACGTGCTCAGCCGACCTTGGCCTAGGGGATAAATAGTGTAGCGGTCTCGCTGCTCCCGTTGGTGTGGCTTGGGCTCTACGTACGTCCCTGCTACCTTCTGTTGGTAGTCGAGGGTGAGGTTGGGGTCGTCCAAATTTTGTTGCGGCCAAAAACAGCGCTCGAGTTGGCATACCCAGATGTAAGTCATATACACATGGTACCGAAATCAAGATTTTCTACACCACCACCGGCGCAGCCGCCATTAGCGCCGACGCTGTCAGTGACTTCGAAAAAGTCATAAAGATTTTGACGGGCGAGTTGACGTGGGCGTTCTGGATTGCCATGGGCAACCTTGTATTGGCAGTGGTGGCCGTGGTGATAAAGCTTGATGAAAACCGACATCGGAGACAAAACAGAAGGGAGGAGAGGGACATGGAGAGGGCGAGGGCGATGCTGTCCATAGAAGTTTCAGCGAACCCTACAGAATTGGGGGTGCCGAAAAAGCAGTGGACGTCGAGCGTATCCCCAAAGGCCTGTGTTGCCTCACTGAACGACACAACCGCAAACATGCATGTCTTGTCGAAGATGGATGCTCACCACCGGCGCCTCGGCATCAGAACTAGCGTCGGGAGCGCGTGTATGGGCTTGCCGCGATCGGCAATGCTCTTGAGTTCCGCGTGATAGTGGTAAGATAGGTAATAGTCTTACCAGTACTAACTTCGTTGGCCCAGCATGGCGCATTTGAGAGGGGATTGCTCTAGCCGGCTGGAAGGAGGCCTTGCGTTGAAAGGGGATATAAACATCTTCCGCCTCAAACCAAGTAAAAGGCATCATCTGATGTTCATATGAGAAACTTCAGCTCTTGGAGCATTTCTTCGAGATATTATCCAGAAATTGCAAAACATATCCATTGATCCGACGCGTCTCGTCGATATCTTTCATCGCTTCTAGTTATATCGGTTGAAAACTTGCCTTTGCCGTCTTTGCACTTTGCTCTTTCTTCCACAAACTGACGTAAGGGACAGACATAACACAGGAGGAGCATCTGTAAGCGGAACAGCCTCCGGTGCAGATGATGTGGCCACAACCGGGGTCAAGACCTTCACACTCTTTGATTTCTTCATGGACCAGGCAGGTTGTTCAAAGGGAACTCGTGTCCGTCAAAGTCGCCCTAGGCCATCATGCCAGTAAAAAGATGTAAAAGGTTTGGGGTTACCTCGTTTGGAGGGCTGCCCATTCTTGGGCCGAGGGTGGGAGCGTATCTGTACTCCATGTTTGTGACGGAATCCTTGGTAACCTGAGCAAAGCGCTTGATGTCCGGATTCGCGGACCTCTTCTTGGGCAGGACGAAGTGATTGATGAGGAACCGATCGTGGACAGTAAACTCAGCGATTTTCTGGAGGTCTTTCTCGCGTTTTGTGATGCGCCTTTTCTTTTCAGGGGCTCCAGGTGTAGATGGCTCTGGGGCCGATCTCTTGGGCTTCTTTGGTGTCTTAGGTTGCTTCGTAAATTTGTTCGAGGGCGGCCTCTTTCGCCTCCTCGTAGTGGATATGAATCCTTTGCGAGCAATCAGCTCGCGCTGCATTTCTTGAGTGCATGACTCAATACGTCTTTTTATTTCGTCGCTGGCGAAGTCAAGAGGACGGAACGCCTTAGAATGACATTTGGGTGGTTTCTTTGGAGCGTATCAAAATTCGCTCAAGTTCAACCGGCGAGCACATACACAAGATGTTGCCCTTGTGTAATAATGATGAGGAGGAGGGGCAGCCAGAGGAGCAGCCAGACCAGCCGCAGCAACAGCAGTAACAATATGAAGAGGAGCAACAGCAGCCGGCGCAACAGCAGCCGCAAGAAGATAGCACTTGTTCTAGAGTGTAGTTCCAAGAGGTGGTCGGTGTATTCAGAAAACTGTTCTCTTCAACAACTTCGGTTGTTGGAGATACTGTCCAATTTACGATGGTGAGTTATAAATTGCTTCGGCGTTCAGGGCTCTGAGTCCCGGCTACCTTGAGGGCTCACTCCAGATTGCCTACATTATCACTATCATCCTCCTCAGTTACAATGGCCACGACCCGTCACGGTGCTCGGCGTTCGTCCAGGCTAGCAGCAAGTACCAACAAGCCAGATTCTACTACCAAAAAATCCACACGGCGCTCACCAAAAACCCCCTCCTGTTAGTTCGTCAGGCAGGCATGCATGTAGGCCAGGCCGCCGTCGAAGTTCAACCGGGTTATTATGTCAACTTTGTTGACGGCCAATCTCGCGCCGATGGTGTCCACCTTCTTCTTGCCCACGGTAACCATATTACGGGCATTTTGCTCTCGGCGTTGAGCTGACAATGTGGCCTCGCGCCCAATTTCAGGTATCCAGTTGCAACATGTCCCAAGCGTGTACGTCTTGGGCTAAAAACTGAAGACCTCGCACCAAAACGGGCCCAACGCCCTTTGGTTTGTCATCGTGATTGATGTCGTCGGTTACCTCATCTGGTTGTTCAGTGACGAGGGCAAGGCAGGCGTTGGTTGTAAGGCCGACACCTTTTCGGCCAAATAGTTCTTATGCTTCAAATGGATCTGTACTGACCGTCGTCACAGGAACCACAACGAGAACCACCATGTCTCCCATTTAGCCTGGTGCGGTAGAAGGAAATTCTTGCTGTAAAGCGAAGAGGGGTTATCCGCGGGATCCCCCAATGTCCAGTTCGCCCATCCCTCCTCCTTGTAATGCTCGTGCAGAACACTAATATCATGACTTTTTACGTCTGTCGTAGGAGGATCGGGAATGGCGTCACGAGAAACAGGTGTGATCCCCCCCCCAACATCTCCATTGCGGCGTAGACTGTGATATGGTCTGGCAGAATCTTCCAGAGCGGATGGCGCCTCTGAATCATGCTCGCCATATCATGGCGAACCTTGAGGCGCGCCTCTACCAACTTTTGGGCATCACCCTCCTAAAACATATCCGGGTTGTTGGCAGAGGCGGCCAGGTGGTGGAGCACTTGTGGGTTGCGCTCCTGCCGACGCTCCTGCTCCCGCACGTACTCGTCGGTCATATTGTCAAACAGGTCGTCAAATTGCTCGCGTATCACCATATATTCCAGTTAGCCCGGCGGGAGGAAGATTTTTGCTGTCGTGTCCAAGTCCTTAAGGGGGCGCAGGTGTAGCGGACTCCGGAATCGCTGCGCCCTTTGCTGGTACAGCAGCCCGATAGTAGAAGCTAGCGAACTGACATCCATTTTGGGGACATCCCACGCTTTGAGGTCTTTGCTGAGCTTAAGGATCTTGGCGTTGAGCTTCTTCGAGATGTCTCTCTTCTCTCCTAACTGTTGGTAAACATGCGAGCACAGTTGAAAGTATGCCCATTTCGCCGCCATCGCCGTCGCTCTCGAGACCTCGGTCAAGGTCCTCACCGGGGTGGTTGGCGCGGCCGGCTACGTGGTCGGCATTGCTTCACATTTCAGTTTGGGCTATCAATACCTAACATTCTAAGGAACGGTTCCCTAAGTCCAATTGTGTCTCGTTACACTCATACTAGTACCGAAACAGGTTTCCCGAACATATCGTATGCCTATTGCTCCGCGGTCACAGAAGAGGCAAAATTCGCGGTTACACCGTTCGACAGAGGTCTGGCTAATGGCATAATACAACTGGTTCATTGACAAAGACATCGAGAGGCGCATTAAGCGAAACCTGGACGGTCAAGCGATCGACCAAGGTGACACGCAACAAAACGTATTCAAGCGGATCCTAAACGCTAACGAACAGATTGCCAACCTCAAGGGCGAGTTGGAACAATCTAACACCGAGAATCAGAGACTGAAGACAAAGGCGGAAGAGACGCTACAACAGCTCAAGAATGCCGAGAAAGAGGCTGCCAGCCAAGCCCGCAAGCTTGAGAAAAGGATCGAAGTGCTGCAGTCGGAACAATCCGATTCGAGCCTTCGGGCCACGATCTCGACCATTGCCTGGCCAGGGGAACGGCCGCACAACCCCAGTAAGCCATCTGATGGTGAAAGCCGCTATCTATGCTATGAGGGACAAGGACTCGATCGTGGAGATCCGGAAGAGCATGGAGAGAGAGCACCCTTCAACAAACCGGGGCTGATCTCGCCCGCCGCTGGCTCTACGGCCAGTACATGTTTGAGGCCCGCTACGGCAATGTGGTCCGGGATAGCCGTCATCGCTAGTCGTGGTGGGAAGGTGTTCTTTGAGTTGGAGGGGGCGATTGCCGGCATACTCAACATAAGCCTTGTAGCCCTTGTGGACGAGACTTCCCACGATCATTGTGTTTGGTAGCTCTTGGTTATCTTCATCCTCCTCACTCCAGTGGACTGAAGAGGACTCGTGGCTGGTCATATCAACCAAAAAAACTCCCGCTACCACGGCCCTCCCTTCTAGGAACGGATGACACCGATTGGAGCAGATTGCGTACTCGCGAACCCAAGTCCAACGGCAACAGAGAGCGGGCTGTAAGTCTCGGGTGCAGGGTGAGAATGCTGATAGGAAGGGACGCCTTCCACTTTACCCAAGCGGCATGCGAAGAGAATCACCCGTATGGCAACAATGATACGCATTTGTTGCTCCGTCAAGGTTGCGTTTACGAAGTTTTTGTCTTCATAAGTGTAAAGCCCGTAAAGCTAAGGCGGTTTCCAGAATCAGGAATAGCGAACGGGTCGGTATAAAACAGCGAGCCCAGTAAGCCTCCTTTGGGTAAGGAGTTGTAGGAGTTCACTTGTGCGTTGACGAAGTTTGGAGTCGGATGGGGTTATCACTTGCGCCAGACTCTAGAATAAAAGCGATAACGAGGAAGAGACGCTCCATGACAGCGTCGACGTTATTGCTTTCATTCCAGAGTCCAGCACAATTGATAACCCCATCCGACTCCAAATGTCGACAACGCACAAGTGAACTCCTTACCTCCCCAAGGGCAATCTGGTCAATTTGAAACAATACAGAGAAGATTAGCATGGCCCCTGCACTAAGGATGACACGCTACCTACTCAAAGAGACGCTACCAAAAATCAACACTTTCTTATGCGAGATGAGATAGTGTACCCGTTTTCGAAAGCGGTGGTCGTCAACGATGACAAATTCTTAGGTACCCTTGTCATAGTCCCTAAACGTGTCGTGTACGCCACATGGTGTCTGTGTCGGCGGGTGTATCGTAATGTCAGGAGAGGTGTATATCGCTGAGAGTGATGTCCAAGGAATGCCGGGTGAATGCTGGGCGTCGATCAGGTCGGCGATGACCCTTTTTCTTCGCATCCTCGGAGCCGGCGAGATCCACGGCGCTCATCGTGATATTTGTGTCTCGCCCTGGTGGCGATGGTACCGTAACGTGTGTGTGTTTGGGGTTACCGGCGTGGTGAGCTTGGAAGGTGATCGTGTTCTCAGGTCGGTGTCAGGTGGCTGTGACCGCGACGGAGACGATCTGGGTGTGTTGGGCGGGGTAGGAAGGCCGGGTTGAAGGTAACTCGTAGGTCGCCTAGAGGGTGAAACCCAGTGTTGAAGTAGTTGAGTCCCTCGTCGGGCCTTTGCGAGCAGAGCGTTCCGCGTTCGGTCCGTTCGCCGCCTTGCCCCCATCCTGGTTCATGAGAGCGGCGGCGATTTCTCTCTAGTGCAACCGGGGCAGATGTTCCGACTTCTTCAGGATTCGGTCTCCTTGCATCTGCCAATCCTTCCATTCCTTGCCGTGCACCAGTGCGTCTGCTGAAGGGGGATTTGGGGAGTCTTTCTTATGCTGAAAGTAAGTGCTTCTATGAGACAGGGCAGTTGAAGCCACCTGATCCCGACCGCGTTCCTTCTGTGCCAGAGCTGGAAGAACGCAGAGCTCGGTTCCCTTTCAGGAAGATATCGCTTGCTCGGGCATTTGCCCCGGGTATGAGTTGCGACCGAAAGGAGCACTGCCAGCGCTGGCTCTGAGAATCTCGGGAACGGGCCATAGTGGTCTTCTTATGACGACGGGACCTTTCGGGGTGATCCCGATGTCCCAATGTCGGAAGGTGGTTGTTTTGATGGCTGTTGCTTTGGGCTTGGGGGCAATATGTAGGGACTGAAGTTCTTTTGGAAAGTGGTGGCGGTGAGATCATGGAGCTCGACATCCCGCCGCCATGTTTTTACAAACACTGCGAACTTGCGAAGAAAAACTTTAATCCGGATTCCGAGATTTATGCAGTAAACCGATCGGAAATACCGGTAACACTCGGCAGAGGAAATACATCATCACGGCCCAACAAAGCCTCAAAACGGCGCGGAAGCTGGACATCGTTAGGCCTCACTGCAGTTGCATTTCCCCTCGCATCCCACCCCCACCAAAAAAAAACCCCCCAAAAAAAACTTGCAATAAAAAAAAAGTCTCCTTCGGTAAGGATCGAACTTACAGCCTCCAGATTAACAGTCTGACGCGCTAGCCAATTGCGCCACGAAGGAATAATGCTCAGCTAAACCATTTCGCCACGGATTAACCCGTGATTTTGCAGCCAAGCGACTTTGTGTATTTTCCTTAGCTGGACCTGATGCTTATATACCCACATCTATCCGACATGTCAGAAAATAGAATGGCAGTAATGGGCACAACACGACACCGAACAAGTTAAGTGACCATATCTCTAGAGACCAACAGCCTGATTGAAGAGAACATCTCTTTTCCATGATCAGGAGAAAGCGATCTATCTGTACTACTCAATTTCTTTTCTTTTCTCCTTCTGCTTTCTGCTTTCCGTTCTTGACTTCAGTTCCTGTGCACTTACTTGTATCCGTCCAATCTCAGCTTATCGCTTCGCAGTTCGCACCTCACATCTCCAAGTTCCATCTCGCTCTGTCTACCTCTAGGTAGCGACAGACAGCACCTTTTGATGCATCGACTTTAGGCCGACGAAAGAAGACATGAGGGATGATTCAGTTGAGTGGGATGAAGGGCTCTTCTCTTCACGTCTACTTTTTACCAATGGCTTTCTTCATTCCATACCTTACAAAGCTCCGATGCAGGTACCCTTTCACCCTTTTACCCTTTCTTCATCATTCTTCAACTCCCTGGTGATCCTCTCCTCCTCCCTTGCTTCCACCCATCTGACAGTCTCATCTACTGAACCGTCGACAAGGGGCGGCAGGACGGCAGGGCGGATATCGATCGATCTTCAGCAATACTGCAGAATGAACAAAGACCCCTCCGATCGGTACCTGCATCCATTCTCTAGCGCACTGGTGCCATCGACGTCAAATTTACCATGAGCTCGCGAGTCAATGGAGACAGTCATTTGAATACTACTTATCATTCTTCAAGCTATCAAAAGGCTTAACCTAGCTAGCCAGCATCAGCACTGTACAAATAATCCCAAGCATTTGTTCGTCAAACTCCAGTACTCCGTGAGTCGAACCCAAGCAGAACATCCTCCAATCCATGATATATCCCTCATTTCCATTTCCACAAGGCATGAATAAACGCCTGTAAACTCCATCCGCATCCACATAGCCTAGCGTAGCCTTTCCAGCTTTCGGCCCCAGCTTCGAGGACACATGTCCCATGTGATAGGGACCACTGTTGTAGACATGTACTGTACTAGATTACCCATCCATGTCTTTCTCTTCTTGATACTGTGGCAACGGTGAGGGTCGCGCTCGACTTAACGAACGACAGCAGAGGTTTCATCCCAAAACCACTAGCATTCAGCAACATCCACCTCCTCCAAAACACTCTCACGTACAGGCGAGGATGGCACGCTCTGCTGGTCCTTCGCGCTCTCGCTCTCCCAGAGCTCAAAGCTCTCGCCCGTGCCCTCGATCGGCTCCAAAACCGCAGCCTTGACCGGTCCGTCGTGGACGCCCATAATACCATCGATGCTATCCACCTCGTCGGAGTCGCTGCAGGAGCTAGTATCGGCCTCATCGGCTTCATCATCCTCAAAGTTGTCGACGAAAATCTGGGGAATATCGCTGTGTTGCTTCTCGCCGTCCTCCTCCTGTGCCTCGTCAGTTTGAACCGCGGGGCCAGCAACAGTAGCAGCAGCATCATCCTCATCGCCCGGCACCACAAAGAAATCCTCATCATCCGTTCCCTCAGGCCAGAAATCCTGGCTGTCCATCTCCTGCAACGGACCCCTGTTCTTCTCCACAATCATGTCATCCGCATCCGAACCTGCACCTCGTGTCGAAGGAGTCCGTGCGGACTGGGTCTGGCTGACATCATCGGTAGGCGGCACGTTCTCCTTGTCGCGTCCCTCTGCGCACTCACGCGTCTCGCGTTTTTCGGTTTCCTCGTCACTGCTGATGTCGAGGACGCAGGTGCTGTGCTGCAGGAGGTTGGTCATTTCCTGCTCAGGAGTGTCTTCGTGGATGTCGAAGAACCAGTCAGACTTCATGGCTGAGGGGAAGAAGGATTCGGTTTTGGTCGTGGTGGGTTTTGTCGACTTGGTCTCGCGAAGGCCGCCGGAATAGCTGGGAATGGTACCCTTGAGGGCGGCATCGATGGAGAAAGGTGCAGAAACTCCTCCAAATGAGGGGGGATCGACGCGTTGGGTGCGGCGCTTAGAAAGGATACCGCCCTTCTTGGAGCCGCGAGTGGGAGAACGGCCAGCGGGGGCAGTGAGAGTTGTGGAA
Organism: Neurospora sp. FGSC 26628; assembly: GCA_009805345.1. NCBI lineage: Eukaryota > Fungi > Ascomycota > Sordariomycetes > Sordariales > Sordariaceae > Neurospora > Neurospora sp. FGSC 26628. The sequence goes on from RAOO01000162.1 coordinate 17,317, forward strand.
GTGGCAATACGAGTGTTGAGACGAATATGCTGAGACTTGGCTTGGAGGATGTGCCTGGGCTGGGTGGATGTGTTGCCGAGAATGCTCTTTCCGAGGGAGATGACTGGTGTGCTGGCCTTCTTGAGGACAAACTGTGAAGGCTTCATGATGTTGGAGTGTGAAGACTTTGCCCGCTTCGAGAACATGCTAGGGTCGACATTTTCGGCATCGTCGAGGGGGTCAACCTCGGCGGCCTTCCTCTTGCTAGAGAGGGCTAGAAGATAGTGTTAACCATGCAGTATTCCAGGTGCATCGACACATCGATGTAGAAGGCAAACTGATAAGAAGACAAAAACGGCATGGGCCGAATAGGAGAGGTGCAATCCAGGCGGCAGTAGAAAGGCAAAGAAAAACTTACCATTCTGTCTATTCTTCAAACTCGTCAGTCCCGACAACCTCCCCTCATTCAGGGGAGCAAACGGTAGACGACTAACGGCAGCCATTGTGGTTTGCCTTGTGACGGATGGTAAGATAATACTGTCAGGGGAAGAAAGGAGCTGACAGCTGCGGAGTTAAAAGGATGCAAGGTACACACGAACGCCGCGCGCTGTTTCGCGGAAGCGCGGTAGCGTCGGGTATGACGGAAGTTGCCAGGCGTGGTCCCGCGAATCTTCGTGTGGGTTTCGCTGCTGCTTCGCGTATTGTGAAGGAGCGGGCGTAGAACAGGCGCAGAACCCGAACCCAAAGAAAAGGAATGCAAAAGGTACAGGCAAGCGCCGAGACAAGGGGGGCAGGGCAGAGACAGGGGCTTGGCTCAATGTGCCCAGGAGAGGAGAGGGAAAAATGCGGGGGTTGTGTGTGGTTGAGGTTTGAGGTATAGATCCAACCGTTGGACGTGCAGAAGAAATGATCTCTTATCCTCCTTCTGCCACAGTTGTATCTTTCGACTTGGTCTTGCTTCCGGGAGGGATGCAAAGAAAGGAGCAATATGTTCGAGATTGAGATAGAAGAGTTGATGCTGAAGAAGAGAGGAAAAGAATATGACCGACAGTCGAGGGATGCGAGCGATTCTTATCGAAATTCGCAAAGACGAGTACCGGTATCTTTGAAAAGATAGAGGATGTCTGCAAGTCGGGCTGGTGGTCTGGTGTTCTGTCGGATTGGTGCGATGGTCTCGTCCAATGCGATTCGCTGTCTATAAGGCGCAAGTTCGAAACTGCCTTGGCTTTCAAGATGGTGGTGGTGGTCGTCGCAAGTTGGGAGGTTGAATGTCAAGCAACCCTACAATCTGCGACCGACTGCATAACTGTTAGCGCAGTACTTGTGCAATGGATGGCTGCCTCTACGTTCTACGTAGCGTCGCAACGGGAGGTTTCCTCCTCGAGAGACATACTGAGATACCCGGCCGGCTTGATATTACTTTCGAGATTGATTCTACGACCAATTGTGTGCTTCGGGTACGTCGGCCTGAAGTCGAGTGTCGCAATCGTTGACCTGGTGTCGTTCTGTCGGGCAACGGCTACGAGTTGCGAGTCGGTGATAGTTGGATGTGGTTTTGACGGTCCAATTCGAGAGACGTCGACAGTGGCAGACCGGCGGAAATCGGATTGGATTGACTGTTCGGGTACCGAATGACTATGCGAGTCTTGTCGAGTCGGTATCGTACCTCGGTGTAGGTAGTGTAGGATAATTCGTTCGTATATAATGTAGGTGACCGTAGATTGGGCGACAAGATATTGTCGATGCAGCTCACGAGAATAGGGCAGGGGGGAAAGAGCGAAAAATAAGGTGATGGATTAAAGTTGTGTGTGGGTGGGAAGACTGGTCACCGGCGGTCGGGTAATCGGTGTTACAACTGGGCAGCCAAGCGAATTGGCACCTGGAACCTGAAGTGTCCTTCACTCTGGTGGATTCTCAGGTTCTCTTCCCCGTTCTTTCCTGTGGCTTTCGCTGCAGTGCGGTGGAGGTTGGAAGGCTGAACCTGAAGAGACACTGACGGCTGTGAATGGCCACTGGTCGCAGTGAACCTACTTAGCGTGCCTTTTTCGTGGTAAAACACCATTTCTTCAAGGCGCGCTGTCGCCACGTTCTTCCAATCAGAACGTGCGACGGAATCGCGGGAGCGGAGGAGGAAGAGGCGTCTAGAGGCGCAAGGAACCGCAGAGAGGTCAGTGTCATCCCTGCGCCACTTTACAGACCTCCCAGAGAGGAATGCGCTGTGGAAATTTGTTTAAGTGCCTGCAGATAGTCTCAATCCTTCACCCCTGGAATCGCCGTCATAACTGAACCATTGCCCCAAGACCCATGAAGTACTTCTTTAAGAGCTTGCAGATTGTGTAGACAAAGGGTCTGGATCAGGTCGTCCGCCCGTCCATCCATCAAAGTTGAGGTACCCAATTCAGTGCAGTCAGTGTCTGCACACCCATCTCGACATTTTCTTGTACGTACCGTGCATCCGGCTGGCGGGCTGCCGTACAAGTTGAGTGGCCGCCTCCAAAAAATCAATTAATAACTTGTGGGCCAATGGCAGCGCGTGTTGCCTTCCCGCCTCATACGCCCGCGGGGAACACCGCACCGCGTCTCAGGCCCCCGCAGGCGTTAAGTGGCTGCTCCACACCACACTTGTACAGGGTTTCCTTCCACCTTCCTTCGCAAATGCGGGCCATCGCAGAAATGCAAAAGGGCAGCCAGGGGCAGTGTCCAATTAATGCAGCATTTTCTGGTCTTCATCAGGGAGCAAGATATCAAGTCCGTGGAATTTCCGAACCCAATGCGCCCTTCCTTTTCATCGGGCAAGATGACGTCGGCTGGCGGGCTGCTCAGAAAATGTCCATTCTCGTGCTTAAGCAGAGGCAAGTATCCGGGCCGTAGAGGTCCTCAACTTCTCTAGCTCCCCGGCGATGTCAGCAACAGAGGCATCATCTCTTACCAACGGCGATTGTAGTACAACGACCTGTTAGCCAAGCTCAAACATGAGACTGTTCGTGGTCCCCTATCAGATCTCATCGCGGTCCACCACTTCACGAGTCTTGTACTCCTCTAGCGCCCAATCCTGCGCCCCGGATATCTCTTCGTGCTTCCAGGTGTCTTGACCCTGCTGTGCGGTCACCTTCGGACAACGCTACACAAGATCTCGCTGAACCGGTAGTTGAACCTGATACTCGAACAGACTTGCCTACTGTGTAGTGTTCGACGACATTTGATTTTGATGGACAAGGCATTATCTGCAACCACTTTAACCATCTGCAAGCACTTTAGCTCTTGAGACATTCATTGCTCCCCCATTGCTCGGTGTTGCGGAAACATCTTGCCTTGTCTCACTTATTCGCAGATCCTTTGCGAAGTGGTAATGCTGGTACGGCTATCCCTGACACATGTCTAGGACATTGTGTCGGTATTGCTCTTTGGACGTTGAATTCTTCATTGGATGGGCAGACATGAAAGCTGCTGGGTAAGTGGCATGCCCCTTGTGCGGCTCTTCAGGTTAGACTTCATTCGAGCTTGAGTTGTACTTTCGTGAAAGAAGCCAGGCTTCCTGTAGTAGAAGGACATGAGTGTCAAATCGGGCCTGTTTATCATGTGGATTCTTTTGAAAAATATTGCCGAACTTCGCAGTGTTTGTCTCCTGGTGGGATGTTCCGGGATGGGACGTATTGTCATGCAACCCTAACCCTGATTGTGGTCAAGCAGAGAGTCGCCCCTGAATTTCCGTCTCTAGCAATGACAGCGAAGTTTCGAGCACTACCGTCTTCATGAGCTTGAGTGTTCCCAAGAAGTAGAGCTGTATGCTTGAGTTTCTCCTTAACATTTGCTTGTACTTCGTCAGTCTCTCCCAGCGCCCTTGGGTAAGGCTAGAGATGATGTCGGCTTCAGACTCCAACTCAACTCCGAGGGCAAAGGGGCATCATGCAAGCCAACCGCAACAGCACTCTCACTTCCCCGCGGTGGTTGTATGCAAAAGCAGTGATGACAGGAGCGCCCACTCAAGCCATCTCGTACCACCTGGCAACCCCCGGTTAGCGTTCCCGGGGACATGGCTCGCTCAGAATGCACGTCTGGGCCGGTGTGATAAGCCTCGCAGCAGCATCTCTATGCAATATGGGCTTCGTGGCACCTCTGCTGGAGCTTCCTTGTCCTCAGTAGGAGCTTCATGCCGGTTCAAGTGAGCTTTGATGTCGATTTTCTCGTCACCTCGTCCTGTAGCTCAGATGTGATGATGCCCAAAGCTCTCCTGAGGCAGTCTCATTACTTCAGTCACGTATTGAAGGTGGCTGGAGCAGATGATATCCCGAAGTCTAGAAGCAGCTGGGACAGTCAACTGGAGACGTGCCACGAAGCGAGACAGAGACTGTGATCGCAGCACACAGTCCTTCAACTCGACGGTGGTGGTCGACAGATGCATGAATATTGAGCGTGGATGGACGTCTTTCGTCGCCTGGTTTATCTGGATGCGAGAGTCCTATTTCTGGTGGCGAATCCCAGCATCTCAGACTGATCGCCGCCCGTAAACCACCGTACCGGCCCTCCCTGATGCTCTTGACGGTTAGGCAGAAGCGGGGAGAACTGACAGATAGTACCACGTGGTTGGCACTCGGGCACTCACGAAGCTGTCGGGAGAAGGCCTGGATCGCTGCAGGATGGCGTACCCACAGCTAGGGCAGTGGGTGAGCAAGGTCGCTTGTCTTGGTTGCCGAGATCCTTTTGCAGAGCGTCTCCGGCTGGGGAGCCTCAAGCCAGTCGGTGTTATCGTCGCCAATTCTCGTTCTCAATGGGCGGGCAACCAAAGGGCATACTATCTGCGTCCTTCTCGTCGAGGTCCCGGTCGATGACTTGAAATCATCAAGTCTACGACCTCGCATGTCCTTCACGGTGGTCATCTCAGGACACGTCATGACCATAGGGCCGACGGGTGAGGAGAAGGACACTGAAAAATACGCCGGCGCATAATCTAGGCCTTGTCAGCGGCAGTTTTCATGCAGGACATCGCAGATTTGACGCTTACCCGGTATGACAAGGAAGGCCCTGGGAGGATGGAAGATAGCCCAGCATGGTGACCAATGCAAAGACTTGCTCAGTTCATAGCCCAAGACACCAAACCTCAAATGTTCTCCCACTGCAACTCAATGTTTATGATCAGTGGATCGATGCTGTCGGATTTAACTCGTACTGATGTTGGTGCCGGAGAGTGGGAGGGTGACGAAGGCCAGAAGAGCTGCAGAGCAACATTTCCAGCAAAGAGTTGGATATTTTCAACCATTCATAAGCAGCCAAAGTGATCTGAAAAACACATCGGTTGGGGCGGACGGTAATGGATCATTTTGCAGTTGCCTCTAACAACATTCGGTGTTTTGGGAATTGCTTGAACTCTGGACCCATTGGCACTCGGCGACAGAGCGGCTTGACCGGCTCGACGTATCCAAACATGGACATTTTTTCTGAAGTTCTTTCCCACTCGGAATCATTTCCCGACCTTGGAGGATCAACTGAGCGACTCCCGAGCTCCAAACGACTTGAAAAGGGCAAGCTTTGCTCCAGTGACAGAAGGACGAGCATCAAGGAAAACAGTCAAGTTGCGAACAATGTGCCCGCGGAACTTGCCAAGATGCGATGTCCATCCGCAAATCGTGAATTGAGATACTTAGGAACCGGTTCAACTTGCGACATGTGTCTTTTGTAAGAAAATCTGGAGCTGAGATGAGAGGTCCCGGGTTCAACCGTCGCTTGAGGGCGAACAGATATCGCCAAGCTCGGAGCTGGAGGTCGGAGGTTTCGCGGAGCGTTGGGGTTTCAAGGCTGACATGAACGAATTGGTGATGGACAGACTAACAGAAAAAAAAATGTATCAGTTCAACAAGAGAAGTTCCGTCTCAATCTCAAAAATCGTGTCCACCACCATCATGTCTCCAAGGCGTTGAGGGAAGTCGCAACCCAAAGTGGAAATATCATGATGCCCCAGTCACAAAGCGTGCAAAGTTGGCAGCTGCGAGACATATCGCAGCACTCTTCTGTCACCTGCCCGTCAACAGCCCCGGCAGGCGTATTGCCTTGTCATACAGCGCTGTGAGCTGACAGTGCGCACCTTCTCCCATTGTCCACTTACAACTGCAGCTTCCACCCCGCGAACCTTGCTGTCCCACTTCCGTCATCTTATCTCGCGATAAGAGCTTCCATCAAACACTCTTCAATTCAATCCCATTTTACTCTTTCAAATACCAAAACGACCATTCATCCATCCCATCTTCATAATCCAAAGACCAATTGACAACCCGCCATCCCCCCACCACCCCCAACATCACCTCACAATGGCCTCCACAACCGACCCAACGCCCACCACCTCGTACGGCGGCAACAACATCGCCCGCGGCGCCCTAATAGTAGTCGAAGGCCTCGACCGCAGCGGCAAAACAACCCAAGTCAAGCTTCTCAAAGAACGCTTCCTGAAAGCCGGAAAAAAAGTCAAGACCATGCGATTTCCCGACCGAACCACGCCCATCGGCCAGATGATCGATTCCTACCTCAAGAGTCAGGCGCAAATGGATGATCATGTTATTCACCTGCTGTTTAGTGCGAATCGGTGGGAGGCTGTGTATGTTTTTTTTTTCTTCTTTCCTTTCTTTTCTTCCTTCCCATATGCTTTCTTTCGTATTGGGACGGTAGGTAGACAAAAGACAGACGAGACGGGTGTGGCTAACAAGTTCTATCTTACTAAACAGAAAAACGATTACCTCAGAACTAGCCCAAGGCACTACTTTGATTCTCGACCGCTACTACCACTCCGGCATCGTCTACTCCGCCGCGAAACAGAACCCCTCCCTCTCTCTATCCTGGGCGCGTGCGCCCGAAATCGGGTTACCCCGTCCCGACCTGGTTCTCTTCCTAGACCTAGACGAAGAACAAGCGCGCTTGCGAGGTGGGTGGGGAGATGAGCTCTACGAAAAAGCGGAGATGCAACGAAGGGTGAGGGAGCTGTTTTGGGGGTTGTCGATGGGGAGGGTAGGGACGGTGACGGTGCCTGTTGGTGGTGTTGGGGCTTTGGGTGGTGCTGGGACGGGAGGTGGGAAAGGGGATGGGGAGGTGAATAAGAGGGAAGCGATTCTGCTCGCCGAAGGGCCAACGGAGATGGAAGAGGTGGCGGTTGGAGCGCCGACGCCACTAGCTGGGGCCGCGGGCGGTCAGCATATTGACAGGGAGTATGCGTTTAGGCAGGAGGAGGAGGATTTGCATGTTGTTGATGCGAGCGCGAGCGTGGAGGAGGTGGCGGAGGAGGTGTGGAAGGTGGTGAGTGCGCGGGTGGAGGCGGTGGAGAGGGGGGAGGTTGGGAAGGTTGCTAGGAGGGTGTTGTGATGCGGATGAGCAGTGTTGTGGGCGTTTGGGGAGTTTGGTTTTGGACATCACGTATTGGCCATGAAGTATGGACCGGAATGCGAATAATGCGTCCATTTGACCGCGATCATTCGCGATGGACCACGCAGTAATGAGTTGAGTGGATCTACTTCATTGTCTAAGAGATCTATGTGCATCCCGCCGATAGCAAGTAAGTGTTAAACCATCTCTTCCTTTCTTCTCTTCCAAAACTGCAACATCCTTGTGAAGCGTCGTCCAACGATGGAGAGAAAAATGTTGATGCATTATGTTGAAAGCAACCAACATGCCGAACGACAAAGGGGATATGAAGATTATATAGACAAGAAGACATGCCAGCCAGCCACGTTTTGGTAATGAGAAAAGAATTTTTGCCGCCCGCCCTTGATGTTGAGATCCTCGCTGTTATGATTTTTGTCCGGTTGAAACCCCCCTTGAACGCCAGATTTGATGCAAAAATGTTTGCATGCTCCAAAGACATATGTGAAAAAATGGCTCGCCGTTGAGGCAGATACTCGGTATGTGTTAAAATCCCAGTCCCTTTTTGTACTCTTCATCCTTTTCCCTTTTCCCTTCTCTTTTGTTGAAACCAGTGTCCCCAGCCAGATCATGCCGCGCTCGACTAACGGGGCTATATCCGAAAGAAGAACGATTGCCCTTCTGCTTTGCCTTTTAAAAACTCTGTGAAAGCCAGCCAAAAGCTTAACGGTTGACGCCAATCAAGCTCAAGAACTCAAGCCTCGTCTTCTCCCTCGACTCAAAGCACCCCAAGACACAGCTGGTAATGGTACTGCTCGTCGTCTTCTGAACACCTCTCATGACCATGCACAAATGGCTGCTCTCCATGACAACCGCGACACCCTGGGGCTTGAGAATTTCCATAATAGCATTCGCCACCTCCTTGGTCAACCGCTCCTGAATCTGCAGCCGGCGCGCAAACAGCTCCGCAATCCGCGGCAGCTTGCTAATGCCAATCACCGCGTTACTGGGGATGTAGCCGATATGCATCTTGCCCGTGAACGGAACCAGATGATGCTCGCACATGGAAAAGACCTCAATGTCCTTGACGATCACCATCTCGTTGTGGCCCTCCTGGAAGATGGCCCCGTTGACGATGTCGCGCACGTTCTCCTGGTAGCCCTTTGTGAGGAAGAGCATGGCCTTGGCGTAGCGCTCGGGCGTGGCTAGGAGACCTTCGCGGTCCGGGTCCTCGCCGAGGCATTCGAGAAGGGTCCGGACGGCTCCCTTCATCTTGTCTAGGCGCTCCTGCTTTTGGGCTTCGGTTTCCTCCAGACGCTCGCGCGTGCCGCGCGAAGGGCGACTTAGTCCGTCGAAGTCGATGACGGGCGAAGGGGAGCGGGTCACGGAGGTGGATGGGGAGACTTCTTCGGTGATGGTGGAGGGAGCGGCGACCGCGGCGGCGGTAGAGGAGGTCTTTCTCTTCTTCTTCTTGGAGGGCGACTCTTCGGGCTTGTCGGACGGGTCGCGGGCGGGCTTGCTGACGCTGGATCGCCTCTCGCCGCTGGAGAGGACGCGCTTCTTGCTGCTGCTGTTGGACTTGTCCTTGCTGCTCTTCTTGTCCTTCTTGTTGGTGCCGTTGGCGATGGGGGAAGCGACGGAGCCCGAGGGGCTGTCGGAGTCGTCGCGTGTCGTCTCTTGGGCCATTGTGAAATGTGTTGTGTGGTAGATGGTAAGTGGTAGGTATAGGGTGATATCGGGTGGTGTTTCGGTAGCAATTGGTTGCGTGGAGGAAAGAAAGAAAAGGCAAGAAGGATGTCAATTGCCAGGCGTGACTCTTGCAATGGATTGCGACAAGGTCGAGTATTAAAGTATGGAGGGGTGGGTGGTCAAGGAAAGTCCTGACTCTTGCGGCAACTCGAATGTTTCGTTAGTCCAGGGAAGAAGGGAAAATAAAATCGGGGACTTGGACGGCTGGAGGCGGAGGAGTGGAAATTTTGAGCGCAGATTCCAGGAGGGCAACCAACAGTTTTCGGGGATCTAGGCCTAATAGTCTTATCTTATCGCCGTTGACGTCAACTTGGCTGCAAGGGCAGAGCCTGGGGACGAAACGGGGCTCGTCGGAGTTTTCTTGTGGATTTCACTGTGGATGAACCATGTTTGAAATCCGTTTGTTTCACTTTTGCCACTTTGATCTGGTGAAGGGCCGCAAACCAGTTTGTCACTGCGACCGCATCGTGCATTTCTGTCGAGTCGGTGCATGGTCTGACATTGTGCAGAAACAAAACAAGCTTCATGGGATCAACCGGTTGCCAAGGAAGGCATCAAGTGAAGGAATCACAAAGGGCGGGTCGTTTTAAGGTTCGGGTGATGGTTCCACAGGGTGTTTTGAACGGGGCCGGTTACTTGTATACATAGCAGTATATAGTTGGGTCCTGGTGAAGACCTTACCACGATACTCGTACCTGGAGTACATTAGAATCGTCGGATAAACAAAAGGATCAAAGGTGGTATATTGCACACTCCGCTCCCGGAGGCAAAGCGCTTGAAAGACAGTCAGACGCCCATCATCCGAACGACAGGTACTTAAAGCGGCTCAACGCTATGAGTGAAGGTTACCTAATCTGGAACATTTGATCGCGGTTTCAGCTTCTGCAGAATTGACAGGCAACGCTCAAACAGCTGGAGGTTGCCGTTGCCCGTCACGGCAGATGTCCCACACTCCACGTGATCACGGGTTGCAATTGCAGTAATTACGTGTAACGCGCAGCACCACATGTCAACCGCGACAGAGAACTTACCCGTCCAACGGCATCTCGACCAACAACCAAACTCGCCATCAGCTCGCCGCCAACAACGAACCACGGCCCGCTCCGTCATCGACGACCCAAACCTTATCCACTGCCGGATCCTAGTTTTGACGACCTCGCTCTCATATCAACAAACAATCAATCCGTCACAGAGCGGTCTCCGCTCCGTCGACCAAGCTTGACCACCCCAACCGCCCAGCTCACCCCGCGAATCCGCAATATCCAATCAACCACCACCACCATCATATCCCTAGCTATCACCATGGCCTCACCACCCCACAACAACTACTTCCCCGGCGGCGCCCGCTCCCCCCCACACCTCCCCTCCCTCACCACCTCGTCCCTCTCCAAGAAACGCGCCGCCGACGGCGCCGGTCCCTCGCCCAGCATGAAACGCCGCAAAGGCTCCGTCATGTCCATTGGCTCCGCCCACCCCTTACGCCAAACCTCGTTCCCGCCCGACGAAGCCCCCGGCGGCGCACGCTCCCCCTCGGTCGACATGGACGCCATGTCCTACGTCAGCGGCACAGCCCAGAGCGTCGTCAGCGCGGCTGCGAGCGCTGCTCCCACCGTGCCCACTGGTCCGCCCAAGAAGAAGCGTGGCCGCAAAAGCAAGGCGGAGAAGGCGAGGGAGCAGACGCCTAGTGTTATCGGTGCTGGGGCCGGTGGTAAGCCGGGGACGGCGCCGCCTAGTGAGGTTGGTGGGTCAACGGTTGGAAGAGGTGCTAAGAGCGCTGCGGGCGGGAAGGATCAAGGAGGACAGCAGGAGGATCAAGACGATGATGAAGGGCCGACGGAGGTGGCGGCTACGGCGGATACGTTGACCAAGGAACAGAAGGAGGAGGAGCATAGGCAGAGGGGAATGCTGATTAATGCGTTTTCGCCGGATCAGTTTGATCGGTTTGAGAATTGGAGAGCGGCGAACTTGAGTAAGGCTGGTGTTAGGAGGGTATGTTTGTTCTTGATATCCTGGCCTGGCCTGGATTGGTTTGGTTCAGTTTGGGTTTGATTAGGGGCGTCTGCTGACTTTGCCGACCAACAGTTGATAAACGCAACCATCTCCCAGTCCGTTACCGAAAACGTGGTTATCGGCATGCGAGCCGTAGCCAAGGTCTTCATCGGCGACATCATTGAAGGTGCACGTCGTGTGCAAGCAGAGTGGATTGAGAAGACGGGCGAGACACAGACCGATTTGCCTAGTCCGCCGGCGACACCTCACGTGGCTGCTTCCAACAATCCAGCCGGCGAGGGACAAGGACAGTCGCAGACACAGGGAAACAGTAGCCACACAAACGGCGAGAACAAAGAGGGTGCAGATGCAGCGGCCGAGAAGAGCGACGAGAACATGCCCGACGCTTCTCAGCAGGAGAGGGAAAAGGAGCGGGACGATCGTCGCGGTCCCCTCCGTCCGGAACATCTTCGTGAGGCTCTGCGTCGCTATAAGATGAGCTTCGAGGGTGGTGGTGTCGGCATGCAGCTGATTTGGCATCAACAGCAGCAGAATGGTGTCGAGAGATTCCCAACGCGGACTGGTGGCAGGAGGATCTTCCGCTGAGCATGTGATACGGGGTCTTCTAGGGCACGTTGGTCGGTAATGCGCTCTTAGAAAGAAAGCGGGAACGTTGTGTTTCAGAGCATTGTTTATTTGTTGGCGTTTTACGGAGCATAATGGTTTATGGTATACTTCTCTTTTTTCCGCCACAGCGTATGGAACGCATGGGTAAAGACGGACAGATAGCATAAGGAGTAGGAGCATTTGATACCCATGAATAAAACTGAATATTTTGTTATATCCCTTGTTGTGTTTGGATTTGTACATGTTGCAAGAAAGGGTGGTGATTACTGCTCAGTCTTTCTGAAGCTTTTCATTAGGGAAGATGATACTTTGGATGAATCGAGCGTTGACGCCCCTGGTCTTGTTCTTTCTTTTCAATCAGACCAGCTTAATTACAATAAAACCTATATGTTTGTTTCATCTGCATACCTGCCTACTATGCTCCCCAACTTTGTGTTATTTGTCAACCTATATGGAGCTTGAAGGCGTTAATCACTTACTCAGAAGTTGGGTTTTTTTTTTTTTTAAGTTGATAAAGCATTGCCTTGGTCGGCACTGAAATCCTGAATAATTTGTAACAACGGTTAGGTTTCCTCATACAAACCGTCATCATAACTTTTTTTTTTTTTTTTTTTTTTTTTTTTTTTTTTTTTTTTTTTTTTTTGTCTTTGGGTACCTACACATCCTCCCTGTTGGGAAACCCCGGTCTAGTCTAGTCTAGGCATGAAGAAATACCTTATCCAGTTATTCCTCCCGCGACGGTCCAGTCTGCAACTTTTGTTGACTTTCCTTCCCATCACACACACACACGATCAAAACCCGTTGGTATGCCATTCTTCGATACAAATCACGCACGGTTTGCACCACATTTCGAGCTTTCCTATTGCGACGCGAGTATTTCGAATTTCGTCTCGAATTTCTGATTGTTCAATTTTTTGCCATGTCTCCCGCACTTGCGGTTGATCTCAGCACTGCAGTATTGTACACTCGTTCGTTATTCCTTCCCTCTCCGTTCTCCAACGCCTCGCTTATCTGCCTACCCCCGTTCCCCAACTTGTCCCGCACAGGTTATGATGTTTCACAAACACCCGACGCCATATGCCCTTTTCTTGGTCTCCTAATGAATAAGGCAGCGAGCGTTGTCGAGCGTGGCTCAGCTGCCTTCGATGAGAGAAAGGACATTGTGTTGAGGACCCTCTATGGTTCACTAAGGTGCAGTTCTTCAGAGGACCGTGCCTCCCTCGCCCAAGAGTAGAGCGTGAGGTGACTGAGTGATCTCGTCGAGTAGGTACCTTGTAGAGTCTCTTGACTTCCGTCCTTTCTCGTGTCTGTCAGATCGTACGATCAAAGTCTGAACGGGCTGGGAGAGGTAGTCCCGTTCGCCCGAAACGGCTCTCGCAGGAAGTGTTTTAACTCAGATCGTGTACCTCTTATGGTCCACGTCTTCCAGAAACAGCTATCGCCTTTTGACCCAGGGGCTCGGTCATTGGCCCCAGCCATCATGGCGAGTAGAGGTAGGCTGGGCGATTAACTGCACTGACTGCTCAGCATCGTGAACCTTCTCGCTCTTCCTGACTGACTGTATTACACAACTGAACTTCTCACCCGTAACTGCCCTCACGAGCAAGCATCCTCTACCTCACGCCAAACATATGACTTCCCCCTTCCCACCCTCACATCGACTTCTCAACTGCCTTCCTCAAGCCCTCAGCCTAACAAAAACATCTGAACTAACGCAACCGGTAGCCGACCGGGTAAGCTACCTGCTCTGCTTCCATGTAGTCCAGTCTGAACACGTTTATCCGCTAACAGACAGACTCCGTGTTCGATTCACAAATAGCGTCGATCGACAGCCATGATCTTCCGACACCTGAGCCAGTGATTAGACAGACAACCCTCCATATCCTTCGACCAAAACACCAATGCCACCTACCTTAACCAACGCCGGCAATAAGACCCGACCGACCTCGACATCCTCCAGTTAGTTCCCATCTATCACTGGGTAATGTAATAGCCAAAGATGCGTATGTACCAGCTTGTTGTCATGTGAGATAGAGAAGGGCGTGTGTGAATCTGCCAGCTGGGTTGACCTCATCCTCGCGCTTTATGTACAGCACGGAAGAGTTTAACGGTACTACTAGTTGGTCCGCACCGCAAATTGTTTATAGCTACCTACTACCCATGAACCTTCTGCCGGCCGGTCTTGCAATATTAAGTGCTACGGCGCGCCACTCTTTACTTGGCAAAAGTGAAGAACGGGAGTAAGTACGTATAGTACGTAGCCATAAAAAAAGGGACTGGTCGCCGTTCATGAAGTTGCCAATAAGTGGTGATAATTTAGCTAACTGGTCTTTAGTGAACGCATCTTGCCTAAACCCAACAGAGTAAGTAAGGTACCTAGTCAAGTGGGAGACGGGGGCTAATAATACCTTAGGGATCGAAATTGTTCCACCCATCATTTAACGCTTTCAATTAAGCACTTTTTAAGATGGTTGCATGCATATCACCAAGTTTCCATGATCAGTCCCGGGTCTCACTCTCCTGGCACGGGGGGCCTGGGAAACTAACGTCGCCAGGAGGGTGAGTGAGTTGGAGCTGACCAGTACCGACCGGTTCGACACTTTCCGGAGGGAAGATGGCCTCTGACCGCTGACGGGGAGGCGGGTTGGTGTTGATAAAGACGTGAAGTCTGTTCTTTGTTCTTTTGTTCCTGGCTTCTCGTGAGTTATCGGTTCGTTCAGATATTTTTTTCTTCTCGGTCTATTTCCTTTTTTGTCTTGTTTGCGGTTAGTCAAGTTCATGTTGTTCCGGAATCTCGAAGCCAAAGGCTTGAATCCCTTGAAGCGAGTCAGAAACATATGGGCAGGACGCAACAGCATCTCGGACCGGATGCTTCCTGGTCCGGTCTGACGAGACAATGCATATTGACTCGGACAAGAGGCACCTTGTTGATTTTTTGCTTTGAAGGAGGAATGAATATGATTGTCACGCCGACGACCAGTATAAAGGTTTGGGCAGAGGGTAAGAGTATTATAAAGGGATGTTGTTCGTCGTCGTATGTCCCGTTCGATCGTACTCGCTTTGTTCCCTGCTGCTGAGCTACAGCGTGGAAGTAAACGTTTGCATGTCGCGGCAACTTCCGCTACCTATGTGGTGGTCATCGCAATCCAATCGCACGAGCGTCTTTCTGGTGCAGCTGTGAGAAATCAACCACACGAGCTGTCATCGGCGGGCTTCACATTTCTGTCTTCTCCATATCCACCCTTTCTCCGGTGTTGATTTCACCTTGTTGGACAACAGTTGACCGCATCATGCAAGCAATAGAAGAGAAGTCTATAAACAGAAGCTTTCGCGAATTCGACGCTCAAACTAACAAAATTCCAATCGACAGCTCGTTACCATACCCAAAATACAAAGTACCGCAATCGGTGAAATTGAAGGAACACACTCAAGGAGTCAAGCTTTCCCGCGCGAGCCACGCCTCGTATTCTTCCTTAAGTTGCTCCTGCAACAAACGCGAGTCACTGAAACCGTCCGTGTCGTCTCCATTCAAGTCATTCGGGATTTCAGGGGCGAGAGAGGCAGCGAGATATCTGTCGTCGACGTCCTCATACTGAGCTTCGGGGAGTGGTGTGAGTGCTCCAGCCGGGACACATGTCTCTTCCTGTGAGGAGAGCATGCGTCGTAGACGTTCATGCGCCGTGTCCAGGCGCGCCTGGGCCGCCTTATACGCTTCATCTCTGCAGTTCCTAAAGGCCGTTATACCTGCGCGGTACTGCTCATCGCTCTTGGTTACGCGCCACGAATTGATCTCGGTCATATGGTACCCTTCCCGCGAAGTACCGGGTCTTGGGGCGCTGACGCGCACCCCATAATGGGTGAGAAAGCCGAGTGAAGAAAAGAAGGTCCAGGCGTGGGCCATGACCCGGTTGTCGTAAACGGGTTGATCCAGCCCAAAGTTTTCGAGAGCAAACTGAGCACGAGCGGCTGCTGCGGAACCGTGGGCTGCTTGTATCTTAAGCACTTCATAATTCCCATTAGGTCCTTTATTTTCGAAGACCAGATACGGTGCCGCCGGTGCACGGAATTTTATAGAGGGGATAATCAATGTACCGATTCTCTCCCTAAGCGACAGGTCGATGTCGCCGACTGGCAATCCGTAGTATAAATTAGGCTGTGGGGCAGCAGTTTGATTGTTGGTCATCGAGCTCAGTTTGATCCAACGGACGTTACCACTTCTTGGAAGCGGAGACTCGCCAAGGATGGCGTGCATGATCTCGCGTTCGATATCATGTTCCGTGGCCGCGTTCACACTTTGGTTTATATAGTACTGGACCCGTTTCTCGGGGTATACGGACGGTTCCAGCGAGGGCCTTACATCTCGTTGTCGCAGCAGCTCTTCCAGGTTGGCCAGCAAAGAGGGGTCGCCGTCCGAATTTATTCCACAATCTTGAAGGATTTGAGCGAAGGCGGCGTCGTAGGCGCTTGATCTCTTCGACTTGGTCGTCCCGGAGACGATCGTCACCTTGGTTTGTTCCGTCACTTCGGTGGTTGGTCCCGTCACTTCGGACAAAGAATTGCCATTCGACGTCATCTTGTTGAAATACCTGAGGTTCTTACGTGTCAACTTGAAGACACGTGGAGGAGCGGTCCCAGGAGAAGCAGGCGCAGTAGTTTTCCGTTCGTTGGCCGACGGATCGATCTCAGATTGGGCCGGAAGAGACCACGGAAGAGACGCCGGAAGAGGAGACGGAGGAGACGGAGGAGACGCCGGAAGAGGAGACGGAGGAGACACCGGAAAAGGAGACGGAGGAGACGCCGGGTTAGCGCGTTGTGCCTGACGTTGGCTTTGTTGGTTGGCAACGGCAAGATTTGTTTGGACCTCGTGGTGTTGGTCGCCCGTCTTAGCTTTCTTCTTAACCCGCGAGTTTTGTTGTGGGCTGTCTTCGAGTGGCCTCTGCCTTTTCCTTGAAGATTGCCGAGTAATTCTCCGTTCGTTGGCCGACGGACCGATCTCAGACTGGACTGGAAGATACGGAGGAGACGCCGGATTATGGCTCTGCTGATGGGCGACGGCGAGATCTGTCTGGACTTCGTGGTGTAGGCCGTCTTGGAGTGGCCTTTGCCTTTTCCTTGAAGACTGCCGAGCCATGGCTAACCGAAAAGAAGACGAGACGTGAGAGAGAAGAAGGATGCGTTGTCAGAAGGATGCGTTGTATGGTCTGGCTGCCTAAAACGGGGAAGAGAGCAACTCGAGAAGCGCGGGTTCGCGTATCCAACCAGAAGTGTAGGGCCTCCCTTTTGGAACGCGCCAGAGAGTCGGTCACTTTACCCCGCTGTCCATTGGCATAGAGACTAGTTTCTAGTGTAGTGTATTTCGGAAATACTGCTCCGCCCTATTCTGAGGCTACTTATAAAGGCGTGTTCAGCGCTTCTGAAATGGTCCTCTGAAGTGGTTTTCTGAAAATGGCCGTGAGCGGTACTTGTGGTGTAAATAAGTTGAGTTTTTCAGAACTCACCCCCGGTTCGGACGCGGGACGAGGCGCGGGAGTCGTCGGGACACTTTGTGTGTGGGAAGACGGGAGGTCGGGCCCGGCCAATGTGGGGCCTCCAGTTGAATGTTTCGATTCGTGAGATCGCTCCTTCTTCCGCGAGTGGGGAGTGGTGGGAACGTCGTGTTCATCCTGTTATCCCCAAAAATGGAAAGAGGAAAAGCACGTCCCTCTCTTCTCCTCACGTCTCACCGTCGTCTTGTTCGCTGCGGGTGTTGGCATTTGGGCGACTCGAACGCCAAGAAGGAGTAATTCGAAAATCACACCGGGGTGTTTCTAGCCCCCTTCTCAGAAAGCCATTTCAGAAGCCTTTTTCAGAGGTGCCGAACACGCCCCAAGACAACAAGACGCCCGGATCAGATGCTAACAATTGCAGTCTGGTAACTCTGGTTCCTAGCGGCCATCACCTCCGGATTGGGAGATGGTGGCCGGGGGGTTGTTGAAGGAGTCCTAACGAATTCGAACAGAATCGAAGAGAGAAAAGCTGGGGGGGATTGGCAGTTGCTCGATGGGGGGTTTTTGGACGACAAAATGTCACTCACGTCATCTTGGTTTTCCCCAGAAAATGCAGACAATGGGCTGCAACTGGAACGGTGAGCATTGCAGCAGAGATGCACAATGAGTCGACGTTGCCAGTCTTGCAGCTGCCAAGATTTCCCCGCATACACGCCAAGCCGGTCCATTCACATTTGGGTTTTTTGCCCTGTTTTGGCGGGCAGATCACTCTTCTTTTTCTTGGGTCAAGGCAGGGCACGACGTTGGATACAAGCCTGACCTGACAGCCAACAACTGAAGCTTGAATAGAAGGACTAGAGGAATTGATTTCTCTTTTTATTTTCTTCGTTTTGGTGTCCTTTTGTTTTTGTGAATCAAGACATCAATGATCCGCACACACCACAGTGACCACACCACACCAGGAACCAATCGCCGTCGAGAGGTAAACTCCGGATTCGCATGACAATTTCCCCTTTGTGGCCTCAAAGGTGTTTTTGCTCAATCCAGTGATGAACTCCGATACTGGCCGCCGAGTCGTCGCAACAGGAAATCATCATCAGTCAAGTCATGGTTGCAGTTCAATTTCCGAACTCCCAGTCGAGACCACGGAGACCTTTTGCTAGCTCCGGGGGTGCTGGGGGTTCTCGTCCTTGGCGTAGGTCAGTTACAGTTTCCCCTTGTTGGCGCATACCGCTCTCCCGCCATGTTGACCACATCGAGAAAGTCATCAAGCCTCTACACGTGTTCCGTGATGCACGGCATGGTTGAGGTTGGGACAGCAGTCACCAAGTGCTGTGAGGTGGGCACCCGACCCTTCAATCCACTGTAAATGTCAAAAAGAGATCCATTCTGCCCATGGGGAAAGTGGAAGTTGACAGCCCTCATCATCTCGGCTTGTGGAATCTGACAAGTCTCGTACCTTGCACGCTGCTGCATCCCAAACCACCGTCACCACTTCCCATGTGCAACTTCAGGTACATGGATGGTCGGAATATTCTTGCTCGTGTCACCATGCACGGAAAAAAGGGTGTCATAATTCCATGGTTGGTCAGGCCTCTCAGGGCTGGTGCCGGCCTGTGGTCTGTGGACGCTCGTATGTGTGTTGCCTTGGACAGGCCTCCCCCCTGTGAACCACCCACAACCTACTCCACGATGCCGAGGCTGACAATGGCAATCATATGCATTCATCCACTTTCCCCAGATCTTCCATCTTCCCCCGCGACTTTCTGTTAGCTCATCAGTGCTCATCCATCCCCAGGCCAAAACAGCCCTGAATAGCCGCAAAATGACATGAATTCCAACACCATCACGCATGTCAATCGTCTGGGGATGCGTCCTCATCGGGTCAAGCGGCGGCGATGAAAGGGCGACATGGTTACCATCCCCCTTGTTGCCGTCGTCCATGCATCTGAAATTAGACTTGCAAGGAACACCGGTTGCGATGTCTGAATCTGGGGGCGAACCGGTCCACGCCGTCCACACCGGTCGACGAGTGCAGCCAGGAGTTCGTCCGGTTCGTGTCCAGTTCCTGTTGTCTTGCTGTTCCTTCGGCCGCCGCAATTTGCCCGGTCGAGATGGCCGATGGAGGGCAAGTGCTCAAAATGAACCAGGGACATGGCTGATGGGCTCCATTTAGCTTAACCATTCATGGGAGGATCTGTAGCCTAGTGGAACTATTACCTCCAATCCAGGGGGCCTGTCAAGCGTTCCTTAAGTAGCACCTTCCCCACATCTGGGACGACACTCGGGGTTCTACGCCGTGTGTTGCGAGGTGTGGAAGGTGTCAATGCTACCTCCACCAAGAAGACACTACCTGTAGGAGGTAGCAAATGGTAGGACCCAGTGGGATGCTACCGTTGCCAGCCACCCCGTCTTTTCCCACCCTCCTTTCTGGGGCCTTGGCTTGGGTCTTGGGAGGCAAGGAAGGAAGCTGTTTCGGGGCCTTTCTTTGACACACAGAACCAAAGGAACTCAACATAAAAGGCGCGTCATCCTCCCCATCTGCACCTGCTTTCCCTTCTTTGTCTCTCCACCGCCAAATACACACTCGCTTCTGTATTTCAGCTTCCAGCCAACTTTCGTTCAGCCAAACAAACTTATTACACCTAATAACAACCTTACAACAACCCTAATTCAAAATGAAGTACTCCACTGTCGCCCTTGCCGCCTTCGTGGCCGTTGCCTCCGCCCAGGACATCTCCATCATCCCCTCGTGCGCCCTCCCCTGCATCGACAAGGCAGCGGAATCGGTCTGCACTTCCAAGACCGACTACAAGTGCATCTGCGAGAAGAAGGACACTCTCGTCGGCTCTGCCACCAGCTGCGTCATTGGCGCCTGCGGTGCCGATGTTGCCCTGAGTATGTTTTCCCCCTTCATATATCTATCTCCCTATATCCCTCTCAAAAACCACTTATACTAACAGGACATCCCCCCTTTAGACAAGGTTCTCCCCGCCACCGAGACTTTCTGCAAGGAGGTCCTCTCCGGCGCCGGCTCTTCCGCTGCTCCCTCCAGCTCTGCCGCTGCCACCACCGCTGCCCCCGCCTCCAGCTCCGCCGCTGCCACCACCTCCGCTCCCGCTGTTGTGTCCAGCTCCGCCGCTGCTGCCACCACTCTCGCCCCCAGCTCTTCCGTCTCTGCCGCCCCCGCTCCCTCTAGCAACGGCACCGTCTCGATGGCTCCCCCCGCCTCTTCCTCCCCCGCTGAGGCTGGCGCCGCCGTTGCCGGCTACATCGGCAGCTTCGGTGTCGCTGCCCTTGCTGCCCTTGCTGCTTTCTAAATTATCCGTCCTTGTAATGGGTAATCTATAAAAGTTACAACGATGGTGGGAAAGAAAATGGATGGAATGAAGGTGGTTGGATGATACCTTACGACGACAAGGAAATGTTGTATGAAAGTTGTTATGTGTACAATGTCGGAAACTTGAAACGTAACTATTGACTACTGGTCCGGTGGGTAAAACAGAACCACACTGTCTCTTCTTTGTCTCGCGAGAGAGAGATGGAGAGGCGGTTGGATGCAGGAACAGTTAATTTGGAACTTTTCACACTTCAATTTCTTTCTCGGCTTCTCTTTGCTGCTTGCGCCAGTGAGTGAGTGAGTGAGTTTGAGGTCGAGAAATATTTAATACGATTTTTTTGCTACCAAACTTGATTTACAGCGTGAGCTTCGAGATGCGCTAATTCCCTGAAACGAGAAACAAAATCCGTGTGTGTGTTTCGAATCACTGGAAATCATGAATCATAAACAATCCTCCGCGACGTTTTCAAAGCGTCTCAATAGGTAAGGTAACCAAATGTCATAAGATGAGCGACGGGAGTCAACTCAAGAGTCGGTCGGATAAACCATGGCATTTTTCTGCCCCGGCCATGTCATCTCTCTCACCCGCCTGTCTCAGCCAAGGCAATGCACGGCGGCTACGCGGCGGCGGCGGCCTCTGCGGCTCAATGCCGCCTTTTCCTCCGCCCCCTGTCAGCAGCCCATGTCTGGCATGTCGGCCGACCGATGCATCATCAGGAAATACAGGCAAGAAATGGCAGGTGCAGTCGCCTGAGTGGTCGGATTTTCACTTCGCTTGTTAGGTATTCAAGGTTTTCATTGGGGTAGGTATTATTGCAAACTGGACAGACAAATGACATGGAACGAATACACAGACAGAGCAGTAGCGGAGGTAGCAAAGGTAGCAGAGACTGGAGTTATGAGTTATGTCAGTTGAGGTAAACCGACGTGAACGAGCTGGCGGCCGCGCAACATTGGAAACGAAAAGACACAGCCACTTTTGGGTGGGTGCCGTGGTTTCTTTTCGGGTAGGTAGAGGTACCCGACCTAACTTTGGGTTGGTTGCTCGGGACGGATCAATCTTGGACTGGATCTTGGTATCGACTGTTACTGCATTCGTTGTACATATGCGTGCATAACGGTGGTGCATCGGAAGAAGCAATTTGACGAGGAGTAGGTAGGTAGAATTACGAAGTGGTATTGGTTACCTCTACCTTACCTAATGGGGGCAGGTGCATATGTAATGGGTTGTTGGTTATGTGTTTATTAGCACAGTGAGCAAAGCAAAACAATGGAACTTGTACAAGCGAGAGCAGAATTAATTGCAGGAAGGAGGAATACATAGCAGATTGCAAAAGTTGCGAGAGATCAACGAAATGGCAACATCATTGATGAATCAATGAATGGTCAACAAACTAGGTAGATTGAGGCTGAGCGACTGGAACCTTCCAACTCGGAGAAAAAGTTGTGGCACCCACCCACCCACTCACCCTCTATCACGGCATCGCCAGTTATGTCGTCGGCAGTAAAACACTACACTACCGAAGTCCGAGTATATTTCACCGAGCTTTGAGCTAACGTACCACAAAGGCTTCTGAAGAGGTGTCGTCGTAAGCTTGAGCCCAAAAACCCACAGAGGGGCTCAACAACAACAAAGAGGTCCCAGCCCGGTGTCTGTCGATCTGTTGATCAGTCTAAAACGCCACCGACGAGCCAGGCTGCACCGAGCCACAATTCCGAGCGTCGCCTGCGTGACGTACATCACCGTACGCAGCACACTGTACACTACACTACACTGCTGCACAAATGTAACAACCTATTTTGGGGTTTTAGCCTCGGGTGGTGTGGTGGCGTTTTGGACATTTGAATCCTGGAATCTTGAACAAAGGGGAAAGCATATGAAGACGGACTGACGGACTGGGATCGATGCATTCGTTGAATGGATTGAGACAATTGGACGAATTGGACGGATGTGGCTTGTGGCGTTTCTGGGGAAAAGTTTGATGCTTTGGGAATGAATGTCCTCCGTCAATCCCCCATCCCATCAATGCCCATGTGCAGACTGCAGTACGTAATGACACGAATTGGAAGTGCAGATTGACCCGTTCAGAGCCGCTGCTCCAAGATCTTGCAGACCAGGACTTCACTTTTTCAGATATCCGCAAATGTGAATCCAGGCTACCTATGCATTTAATCCACAAAAAGTCCAGGTCCCAATAGCCCGGTTCGGTTCTCTTCAGATTATTACCATCTGCTACGCAGTAATTTCCATAACCATTGCAGAAAGAAGGTGATGTCACATGCACATTGAACATCCCGGCCCGACCGGGTAGAGGAACGTTCGATTGAACGGCTTGGATTCGATGCATGACATTGAAGCGCCGGACGGGAATGGAAGTACATATGTATAGAAAAGGGGGGATACAGCGGCCAATATCCCATAGGGGTGTGTGTAGCAGTGTCCATTAGACTAAAGACGGCGAGGGAAGTGTTCAGGCCATCCCGTCGAGATGGTTTGCGGGACGGGACACAAATGCCACGCAGAAAGTTAAGGTACCCATTTGCGCAGGATGCGGATGCGGATGCGGATGCGGATGGGAGAAGGAGCATGGCTGAATGGAAAATGCAAAGAGACGGGACGTAGCGGAAAGTAGCGGCAGGCAGGCAGGCAAGAGTGACCAACCGGCCGGCCGGGCCGGGTTTAATGCGGCGATACCTTATGCATGAGGCGTTTGACTCTTGAGGACGGACGACACTTGGGGAAGGAACAACAACTGACGGGGAGATTTCAGGTATTGGAAGCCATTATTGCAAGCGGTCGGTTGGTTGGCAGACAAAAAATTACGCAAAACTCCTCCGCTACCATTTTTGCGAGCTTTTGACACTCATTAATGGTCCGTGCTATTTAAGCTAGTTTTAGTTAGAGATCGGAAGAGACGTGT
>RAOO01000163.1:0-40681 GCA_009805345.1 Neurospora sp. FGSC 26628
CGTACTACCTGGCCGGCGTGCCACCCAAGTTCTTCGCCCACAACGGCGCCCGGGACACTAAGCCACTCATCGCCCAGGAAATCCAACGTACTACCTGGCCGGCGTGCCACCCAAGTTCTTCGCCCACAACGGCGCCCGGGACACTAAGCCACTCATCGCCCAGGAAATCCAAGCCGCTACCAAACAGACCGCCAAGATCATCAAGGGAAAGAAGGCCGGGGACTACATCATAATMCTCAACAAGAAAACCCAACCCTTCCGAATCTTCGGGTCGGAACCCGCCCGGTTGATGGAACGGAACCCCCGCATACATATATGCGATAGGTGCTTCGGCCTCCAATACAGCCACTTATCGCATGTATGTATACGGGGGTTCCGTTCCATCAACCGGGCGGGTTCCGACCCGAAGATTCGGAAGGGTTGGGTTTTCTTATTGAGGATTATGTGACGGCCGACGCGATACGGAACTACGTGCGGTTTGAAACAACTATATAAGACCACTTGAGTACCGAATCTTCCAGCTTCGGTTACTTGTATCCTTTTGTGGAAACACGGGCCTAATAGTGTAGTGGTTTTTAGCCGCCGTGACATTTAACCGAAGCTAAAGAGGCTACGAGTTCGARCCTCGTAGTTGGAAAAATCTTTAAGGTTTTTCGGATTCCACTTATATAGGTTCCTCTTCCGATATGCACACTGGGCACTGGGATAGCCGCTGCTCAATGCAGTGTGGCAGTATGGATGCATAGTCGGTTTACCTTAATTGAGAGCTCCCCCGACGCGATACGGAACTACGTGCGGTTTGAAACAACTATATAAGACCACTTGAGTACCGAATCTTCCAGCTTCGGTTACTTGTATCCTTTTGTGGAAACACGGGCCTAATAGTGTAGTGGTTTTTAGCCGCCGTGACAGATTATGATGTAGTCCCCGGCCTTCTTTCCCTTGATGATCTTGGCGGTCTGTTTGGTAGCGGCTTGGATTTCCTGGGCGATGAGTGGCTTAGTGTCCCGGGCGCCGTTGTGGGCGAAGAACTTGGGTGGCACGCCGGCCAGGTAGTACGCACTTTCCGGATCTGTTGTCAGGGAATTTGATTTCCTCGGTGACGTAGGAGATGATTCCTTCGGGCGTCGCTTTCCGAAGTTCCGCGTCCTGAGCGAGTCTGAGGAAGGTCCTGCAGCTCTCCTTGTGGGCGGGGGGGGGTGGGGTGGATGGAGTTGGCGGTAGGGGACGGGCCGGTGGTCTTGGCCTCCTTATTGTTCTTCTTTGGTTTGACCTCCTGCCAAGCGGTCTGTTTCGTAGCGTCCTTAACAGGCGCTTGTGGTTTCTTCTGATTAGCTGGGGTGGGGTCAGGGTAAGGGGTAGACAGGGATGTGTCCGGGGTCGTCGATGTGACAGGTGGGGTCAAATCCTTCCGCTGGCGTTTGGCCGAGGGTCCTGGTTAGTTGGGCTGGTTGGGCGCCGTTGGGTAGGCGGGAGGGGGGGTTGTTCTGCCAGAGGCATCGATATGAAAGAACGAGCTGAGGAGGGAGTGAAGCTGTTCTCGGAGGGGGGCGGCCGCCTTTCGTTATGCGGGAGTTTTGAGGGCTTCGTGCGCTTTGTCGATGGCCTCAATGAAGTTTTCGGCAACCTGGAGTCGCGCTTGGAGCTCTTAGATGAGCTCCTCGTTAGCTTTGCGTAGGGTGGCTACGATGTTGTCCTTGAAGGGCGCCATCGTGGCCAGTTTTGTCAAGATACCAGGCTCGGAGCCCTTCTCGTGGTAGTAGAGAGTCGTGATGACTGTGTTGGTGTTGAGGCGACGAGTCAAGATACCTAGTCCTGATTGGTTAACTCTCGAAAGACGGCTTCTGATTGGCCGGAGCTAGTTCAGAAAAATATTTTTCGGGAGAAGGTGCGAGGTAGGTGTAGGTGTAATGGGCTGGCGCCCGGAAATATGGTGCCTGGGGCTGCAGGCCCAGGCATGCTCTCTAGTTGGCCAGTGTCATTCAGGCCACCTGTTCATTCCAGTATTTAGCCGTGTCTCTGCAGACCTGTTCAGGACTGCAGACCCTCCTTCCTTTTCCTCTTTGTCGACAATCTCAAGCTCTATTCCACTCCTACTGCCGTGAACGCCCAGTAGGCCCGTGACAGTAGGAGATTCAAGAGTTGACTGAGCTTGGAGAGTTGGTTGAGCCTGAGGAAGCTGTTCAGCCTGAGGAGGCTGTTCAGCTTGAGGAGGCTGTTTAGCTTGAGGAGGCTGTTGAGTCTGAGAAGAGTGTTGAGCAGCCAAGTTCTGTTGCAGCAGCGAAATCACGTGCTGAAGCTAGCCTTCAAGGTTGTGAATTTGAGCCTGTAAGCCTTGTAAGCTCAGGCTTGGATATTCTGCAGGAGAAGCTGCAGTGTGATCTATTAGTTCAGTCAGTTGATCTATTATAGCACTGCAATAATGAAAAGTGCTTGAGGGCCAAGTGGAAATAGTCTGTAGCGCAGTACTATTTTGTGACGAACGGCAGTCTGATCTGCCTAAGTGAGATAGCTGAAGGTAATAAACTATCAGAGTCGTTCGGTGAAGCCAAAAGGTTCACAACAAGTATGCGTGCGTGATACTAGTCTCGATGATAATGATCAATTGACTACTGGCAAACTATCTGACAATCTGAGTTCTCTAGTCGTCCCTTTATACTGCATGCTCCAGATGCTCCTTTTGTAGTGTGGTGAGCCCAGCTCACCACCATGGCCGTGGCTTACTTCTATCGTCGTGAGCCTACCTTGCATCGTGAGCCTGCCCCCTATGGTCGTACAGCCTAACCCCTTTTGGCAGCTTGTGTTCCCAAGGGCCTGGTTGGCCCGCGAACTCGCTTAAGTTCGTAACAGGTTCCGACGAGCAACCTTGGAAACAATCGCACAAAAACAATGCAACCGCAGCAACCAATGTCCGGCCGGTGAACCCATTGGAAAGGTGTACCCTCTTACGAAGGCCGCACCTTTCAGGTAGTGCTATATAGGCGCCTTGCGACCATGAGTCGCCTCTTGACCGATACTTCCTTAGAGGTTCAAAGTATTAGCTCTTGCAGAGCCTCTTTTAGAGGAAGGTAGTGTCACAGGGTTCTATAACTGCCTATATAGTGATGCATCCCGATGTTTATTGGCAAGTGAACATCGTCTTATCTTTTATAGGTTTGGCTGAGTGGGCATATGCATCTCCGCCCTGTCATATACTATTTGAAATTCTTAAAACGAATTAAGTTACTACTAAATTTTATATAAAAATTTAATACAGTAGTAGTTAAATTACACAGAGTACGTAGTAAAGCCCCACGCTAACGAACGTTCTGAGATAAGAGTATAGAGTGCTGGGCGTAAAAATAAATAAAAGCAAAAGTTTTAGCTGACCCCAACCCGATTTGAACGGATAACCTTTCGATCTGGAGTCGAACGCGCTACCGTTGCGCCATGAGGCCGAAGATGCTTCAAGTCTTCTTTATCTCACGTTAAGGATCTGGTTTTTTCAATGTGACTCATCTTTACCGGTCGTCCTTATCTGCCATCCGTTGCTGATGTCGCTGAACATCCACGCCAAATGATACATGCGATTACACACGGAGGACGAAGAAACCCAGAAATGGAAAGACAATGGTATGCTTGTAGCGACAGCGACCCCGACTGCTCGAATAGGACACACCCTTCTCACAACTTCATGATAAGCCGACGTATGCTTACTGATCTGCAGTCAGCGTCGTACACCCTCTCCGGTCCGAGGCAACTAATAAGAGTATCTTAGGAAGGACACATCGGATCTGGCGTCTCACATGTTTGCGAAGCATGACCGGCGACCCAGATTGGGTCAGCCTGGTTACCTAGTCAATCAGGATCAAACATTCTGTCGAGTATAAAACCAACCCATCCCAGGCGGTATCTTCTGGTAGACCTCACAGTGATAAGATTCGTCGGCTTTACGATCCTGCAATGACAACCTCGCATCGCTTCCGCGCCATCATTGTTGGCGGTGGTCCAGTTGGACTGATGGCAGCGCATACCTTTTATCGAGCTGGCATCGATTTCGTGGTCCTCGAACGCAGGAATGCCCTTGCTGTACCCGAAGCAGGAGGTGCTGGAATCGCCATCATGCCCAACACTTTGAGGCTCTTGGCTCAGCTTGGACTCCTTGAGACGGTGGAGGCAATTGGGACGCACATGCGCCCCGGAACGGTAGTGACAAGTGACGGGCGGCCGTTTTCGACTCTTGACACAGATGGGTGGTGCAGTGAATTGTAGGTCAACGAAAGCGGGCAACCTGAGGCATTCATGGGCATATACAGCTAATACCGACTGGTGATGTAGCCATGGAACAGGATGGGTTATGGTGCATCGACCCGAGTTGATGCAGCTGCTGTATGGTGCTCTTCCTGATGAGATCAGACAGCATCTTTTCCCCGGCAAAGAGGTAGAAACCATCGAGACGACTGAGGAGGGGGTCGTGGTCCGGTGTACCGACGGATGCGTGGAGAGAGGCAGTATTGTGGTCGGGGCGGACGGAGCCCACAGCAAGGTGCGCGACTGCATGCGTCGTATCGCACTGCAAGAGTCGTCAAAGGCAGCCGTGAATGAGGAGAAGCCGTTTGTCGCGACGTACCGGTGCGTGTTCGGCCATACAGTCAGCCCGCCACCAGGAATCAACCCCGGCGATGAGTGGCATATGCATGGGAGCGGAATCTCGTCGCTCCTACTCGCCGGCTCGGAGAAGACATGGTTCATGTTCAGCCAGAAGCTGCCCAAGCCAACGCGGGAACGACGACGGTACACCGAGCAGGATATAAACAGCTTCATGGGAGAGCTTGGCCATGCCCATTGCACCTCCACGCTTACACTCAACGACCTTTACCAGTCGCGAACATCTTGCTATCTGACTGACCTCCATGAAGGTCTGATTCAACACTTCCACCATGACCGCATTGTCCTGGTCGGCGATGCTGTTAACAAGCAGACTTACAACACGGGCCAAGGGTGGAACACGGGAGTGCAAGACGTTGTTGTGCTCACCAACAAGCTCCGGGCATTGATGGAAAACGAAACCAATCTTGATGCGCCGATCAGTAAAGGCAAGATCGAAGCCGCTTTTCGCTTATACCAACGAGACAGGTACCCGGTGGTCCAACAAGCTGTAAAGGCATCAATGATGCTCACTCGCACAGAGGCCTGGAACCACTGGTATGACTGGCTCACAGATCGCCATGTCCTGCCACGGACTGGGGGGTTAAAACGGATCTATCGAGCGTTTCTTGTACCGGCCAACGTGAATGCGCAGGTCTTGGAGTTTCTCGAGGAGAACAACAGGCCATCCGGGACCATCCCATGGCTCCATGGCACTAAGGGGGAACGGTTGAAGACGTCTCCTGGTACGCATTAAGGTGTTTTGACAACTTCTTTATTTGTTGCACTTATCTCCACTAGCGTGTCAAACTTTCTTGGCGCACAGAGTTTGCTTTTGACTGCAGCTTCAGCTTGTGATTAACTTGCGCTCCTTACCTATCGTTCCGACTAAGCTTGAGGAGTGGAGGCCATACTGGAGCTTCGGGCTAGAGTTCAGCTGGGCACTCGTCCAATGAATGTTGCGCCATTTTCTTTTATGCTTTTCCTTGAGCACGATGCCGTCACGGTGGCTGCCAGCACAACAAGACTGCGGGCAATGCAGAGGATCAGCAACCGACACCGAATGCAATAATTGGCTTGTTCGCGAGATTCGAAGACTGAGATAGGCCGGCAACAAATGACTCCTCAGCCTGACTCGCCGATGACAAAAAAAGCTGGCACCTTTACATAGTACTTGCGCTGATCGCCCATGTAGACTTAGTACCCGAAAAGGTGTCACCTTTTTTTTTGTCAGGGACGAGCCTGATTAGGACGGACTCACAAACCTTTAAAACCTCGGGCCATCTTCAACTTGAGGAGTCTCAGAAGTAGCTGGGCAGGGCGATTTCTACGTATCTGTTGTTTCTTGCTCTCAGCTTCACTCCGGGTGCCCAAAGTCGCTTGTGGCATCATGTCTTCGTCCGGTGTTCAGCGTCCCCTGGGGGAGCATACAAACGACGACTCTGGCAGTGCTAAGCTGAAGAGTTTGAACGAGGCATTGAGCAAGCAAGAGTATCTGGCAGGGTTTCACGGCGATGCGCTCATTGGGGTAAGTTCATGGTGCACCAGCATTTGTGGCATGGAAGCTAACTCGCTGCAGGATAAAGTCGCCCCCAAGGTCGGGCTCGCAAACGATGTGACGAGCATCGCAAAGTTCAAGAACATCCCTGGCATTGCAACGGTCGTGGCAAACTATATCAAGGGAAATGGACTCGACATCAAGGCTGGTGCATCGCTGGTGGCATCCATGTCGAACAACAGTGTGGCCAGGAACGAGTTCATTGAAGAGCAGGTCAAGGCCAAGTACGATCGCATGTTGCACCCGCCTCTGAGTTACTTGGGCGATGCTTTCAAGTACCGGACGGCCGATGGCAAGTTCAATAGTGCCATTAACCCACACCTAGGCCAAGCTGGAGCTCCTTACGCCAAAACCGTGCCTGCGAAGACCCATCCACTCGGAGCCTTGCCAGATCCAGGAGACCTTTTCGACCGGTTGATGGCAAGAGAGGAAAATGGCCGTCCAAGCCAGTCGGGCTTGTCCAGCATGCTCATATACCATGCCACCATCATCATCCACGACGTCTTCCGCACCAATGACAACGACAAAAGCATATCGGACTCGTCCTCATACCTGGATCTGTCGCCACTGTACGGCTTTACAGACGAGATGCAGCGCAAGGTTCGCGATGACAAGTATGGTCTTGGCTTGCTTAAGCCAGACACGTTTGCAGAGGACAGACTGCTTCGTCAACCGCCGGGAGTTTGTATCATGCTGGTCATGTACAACCGGTACCACAACTACGCAGCAACACAACTTCGGCGCATCAACGAAAACGGCCGCTTTTCGGTCCCCGGAAAATACCGGGAGGCAAAGCTCCTCGCGGCAGCAAAGTACTTTGTCAAAGATGATCTGAAGGACGACACGGACTACCAGGCAGCCCTGGGGAAATTCAAACAGGCTAACCAGGCCTTTGAGAGCAACGGCCGGGTCCCCACCGAGGAGTACCAAGATGCATGGAATGCCCTCGAGGTCTTCATCAACAGTGTCGAGCCAGACAGAGAGAAAGTCAAAACCTTCTACGACAGCTACGATGCAGCCTGGAAGAAGCTGGATGATGACCTCTTTCACACAGCTCGGCTGATCACATGCGGCATCTACATCCAAGTCTCCATTCACGACTACCTCAGGGCACTGATGGGCTTCCACCAGTATGACACCAACTTCACCCTTGATCCGAGAGTGAATCAGTCGAAAGCCAAGGAGGTATCGCGGGGCCTGGGCAACCAGGTAACGGTTGAGTTCAACCTGCTCTATCGGTTCCACTGCGCCATCTCCCTGGGCGATGAGGATTACCTCGAGGACTATCTGGCGGAGTACTTTGAGAAGGAATCCAAACCGGACTGGAACCCAAAGGAAATGGGAATGCAGGAGTTCCTCATGGAGATGGCCCAGGCGCGGGAGCGGGGGAAGAATGATGCTGCCGTTGAACCTTGGGAGATTTCGTTTGGACTCAAGAACACGAACGAAGACGAAGCCAAGAAGAAGATGGCCTTCAAGCGTGACCCAATTACCAAACTGTTCAATGATGAGCAAATGGTCGAACACCTTATCAAGGTGATGGACGAGCCAATCTGTAAGCGCACACGCCGTCAATCCTGGTTACTGATCAAATGCTAACATGGGCTGGAAAAGCGAACTTCGGACCTAGGAACGTACCTCGGTCCTTGAAAGCCGTCGAGGTCATGGGCATCCTCCAGGCGCGCAAGTGGGGAGTTGGCACGCTGAACGACTTCCGTGACTTCTTCGGGATGAAGCGTCACGAAACCTTCGAGAGCATCTCAGGCTGCGAGGAGGTTCAGAATGCACTCCGTGACCTCTATGAGCACCCCGATAAGGTTGAGCTTTATCCCGGTATCTTCTGCGAGTCGGACAAAAGCCAGAATGCGGATCCAGGCCCGAGTGATGTCGATTCAGCGTTGTGGGCAGCCATCTTCTCCGATGCCATCACTCTCGTCCGGTCGGATCGGTTCTACACTGTCGACTGGAACACGAACTCGCTTACCTCCTGGGGTATGAAGGAGGTAACCCCAGATAACGATGTGCTCAAGAGCTCTGTATATCATCGACTTCTGCAGCGGTCGTTCCCTGAGTGGTTCCCCAGCACGTCGGTCCGTTTCTTCCACCCCTTCTATACAGCCCAGAAGAACGCCGAGTATGCAATGGCGCAAGGCTACGGCAAAGACTTCGCCATCAAGCCTGCTGCGGAGAATTCTGAGCGGAACTCAGCAACGGTCACGCAGACGTTCGACACCTTAGCGTCAAACCCTCGCAAGCCTGCCGAGCCCATGATTCTCAGTAATCATGTCCAGATCATGGCAGTCCTGGATGACGACACGGACAACATCGTTCATCCAGTCCGCCTGGAGCCCGAGATTCTCCCCGCCAAGGTCGCCGAGGTTCTGGCTGTGCGCGAACAAGAAGACACGGCCGACGGTAAAAGGTCACATGGCGAACGCCGGGAAGTTATCAACACCGATACCGACGACTTGATGACATACTTCACCGACCTCATGAGAGGTATCATCAGGCGTGAATCCATCGTGATGAAACCGGGACAAGAAAATCCGAAAGCCGACCCGATCTATCAGCTCGATGTCACCAGAGACTTTGCCATCCCCGTCGTCACTCGGTATGTTGCTGACTTCCTTGGTTTCGGACGTCTTGTTAAGTCGGAGAACGATCCGAAAGCGAAGTACTCCGAGGACGAGATTTACCGGCACATCACCAACTGCCATGTCTACTTCTCGTACAACGCCGATGAAACCAAACTCCCGAAACGGCGCAAGGTGTTCAAGGACTCGATGAACTTCCTCTTTGATCTGACACTCAACGAGGGCAACGTTGCCGAGGCGAACAAATTTCGTCTCACACGGGCGTTCCAATCATTGTTCTCGAGGTCTGCAGCCGGCGACAAGAATCCGATGAGCGAGCTCGGTTTGAAAGTTTCCGAACAGGTCTTACAACAACAGGAGGGCGACGCTGGTAGAGCGGCGGCAATTTTGTTGCTCATTGCTCTCGATAGCTCGTATAACTCGGTTCTTGCCTTCACTTCGGTTCTGGACTCGTTCATCAACGGACTGTACGCGCTGGCAGCCGAGAAACGGAAGGCTTCAGAAGTTACAGCCAATCAGGGTTGCGACTGGCGTAATGTCCAACGTCTCGCGTTGGCCGAGTTTGCGGATGTGCCGGCCAACAACTTTGACGATATCAAGAAAATCGCCTTGAAAGCACAAAGGAGGAGTGTGAAGCTACCCATCATACGCAAAGCACGCAAGACTTGTGTGGTAAAGGGAAGTAACTTGACCGTGGAGCAAGACCAGCTGATCATCTGTGACATTGTAAGTTCTCTCACCACGAAAACCCCAGGAAACGGCGTTACTAACACTTAACCCAGCACCGCGCGGATCGAAAGTACAGGGCCGATGACCCAGCCGCTGGCGCGCCATCACACTGGGAAACCAAATACCTCTCCTACCACACGAGCTTCACCGAGAGGTTCAGTGGATGCGAACCCAGACACCTTGCTGCGAACAGTCTGACCGCCATGATCAAAGTCCTAGGTCAGCTCAAGGACCTCAGACGAGGCAACGATACCCAAGGCCGTCTGAAGAAGATTGCGCTCGACTCGTCATTCGCAACATACAGCAACTTCATGGCGCCACAGCGTATCAGACAAATCAACACTCAAGTGAGGGCCAAGATCGCAGAGGCCAAAGAAGCCGATGACGACACGACGGCCGAGAAGCTGAAGAAGACGTACAACCTCGACAGACTGCGATGCCCTGCGACGGACACGTACATGACCCCCGAGTGGGACGAGATGATTCCGTTCCCGACTACTTGGAAGGTCAAGTTCAACGGATTCGGGGAGTCGACGTATGGTGGCAAAGACTGGCCTCTTCTTCAGTCAACGTGGGTGCCGGATGACTTCCCCCCTTTCTATGAGCTTCCTGGCGGACCGAGTCATACGGGAGGTTCGTTTGGAGAGCCAATCTACCCATGCCCCGCGAAGCATCAGGAGGAACATGTTCCGAATAGTGATCGCGGCAGTGATTGTCACAAGGAGATGCCGCAGGGAGTGACAAATGGGTGTGGCGTCGGAATTTGAGCCTTCCGATCAGTTCAGGATAGTTAGATATTCTGTCATCCGGAATCCAATAGTGAGCGTTTTGAGTATCTTTCTCTAGGAAATCGTCGTGGGAAGGTACGTACGTACCTTGTGAAACGTACCTTGTGAAGTCTGATGCATCGTTTGATCACATCGCATTGCGAGAATGCGTCGTTGTGTACTCCACAAGGGCTAATAGTGCCGTGATTGGTGCTTGACCCCTATCAGCAACACTAACTCATGCAGATACAGATACATGTACCTATGCAGAGACTTTCTTATACCGCGGCCACAACCCCGCCTCTTGACCATGTCTGTACTGTTAGTACAAGCCCCGAAGCTCCAAAGGACAAGATCTCATCGAGGCGATCGTGTCAGCCAGAGCACATATGAGAATCCAGTCCTCGTCATTTCATGGCCACCACTCTCTGAACGCAGAGCAGACAACAGTTTCCATACCCGTCAGGATGAGTCGATCCGAAGTAACATGGACCTCGGCCTTCGGAGGGATCCCGGAAACTGTCATCAAACCATGGAAACCGCCACCACGAAAGACCTATCTCCTCAAAAGAGCAAATCTCGTTGACACCGCTCAAGGGATCATCATCTCCAACGTCAACGTCAAAATCGCAGATGGCGTGATCAAACTAGTCGAGAAGAACGATCCCAGGATTGCTGGCCTCGCTCATTATCTGCGGGGTGAAGATGACCTGGGACCGGTAACAGAAGTCGACATTGACGGCAAGTTTCTGTGCCCTGGGCTTATTGACTGCCATGTCCACACCAGCGCCGTACCAGGGGAACTCAGTCTCTCGTCCGCCGCGGCCATCTCTGATCCTGCCATTTCCCTTCTTCGTCAACCCTTCGTCTGCTCGCAGATGCTTAATAGGGGGTTTACCACTGTTCGCGACACAGGCGGTGCCACGCTTGCTTTGAAGGAGGCCATCGAAGAAGGTGTCTTCCCCGGACCACGGCTCTTTTTCTGTAATAGGGCTCTGTCTCAGACAGGTGGTCATGGTGACCTCCGCGGCGCGCACGACCACGGGAACCAAGGAGGAGGAGGAGGCTGCTGTGGGGGCTCGGCGGGTCAACTGGCTGTGGTCTGTGACGGAGTACCGGAGTGCATTCGTGCGGCGCGAGAGCAGCTGAGGACTGGAGCGGACTTTATCAAGATTATGGTTGGAGGCGGCGTTGCCTCTCCCACAGATCGGTTGGCCAACACGCAATTCACCGCTGCTGAGGTCCGGGCCATCTGCGATGTGGCAGAGAGCTACGGAACCTACGTGACTGCTCATGCATACACGCCCAAAGCAATCCGTCATGCTGTTGACAATGGTGTCAAGGGTATCGAACACGGGAACCTTATTGACGAAGCGACGGCACAGTATATGGCCGAGAGGGGAATTTGGCTAACACCAACGCTAGTGACGTATGACGCGATGGCATCAGATGAGTATGCCGGCTTCCTGCCGCCAGAAAATCAGCGAAAGAACGAAGAGGTACTCCGTCAAGGACTGAAGTCACTCACCATTGCGGAGAAAGCAGGAGTCAACATGTGTTATGGCTCTGATCTTTTAGGACCCTTGACGAGGGAGCAGTCGAAGGAGTTTGGTATCCGGTCTGTCATCCTAAAGAGCAAGCAGGTTTTGCAGTCAGCTACTGTAAATGCGGCAAAGATGCTGGGACAGGAGTCATTTCTGGGCCAGCTCAAACCGGGATATGCTGCCGACATGCTTATTCTCAACGTCAACCCATTCAACGAAGTGGCGGCGTTGGACGAGCCAGAGAGGCACGTGTTGGCAGTAATCAAGGACGGGCGAGTATACGTGAGCCGGTGGAGGAAACTTCCCGTGGATGCAACACATAGAGAGGAGCTGATCGAGTGAGCACATTAGACAAGATGATGACAAATAAGAAGAGTGGTTCATCGCATTTACGGTAGAACTAGCTAGAGATCCCACAACTGTGATTGTGAGCCATGACTAAGAACATGAGCAGGAGACGTGGTTTCTGCTACGAGACAAGAAGTCCTTGATAGAAAGCAGACCGTTATTCGCTAAGAAAACCATGATGAATGCAACCCATTTAACTGTAGAAAGTCCCTGATAGAGAGTAGATCATTCCCCTTTGCGAGGGCATGGCTACAATCCTTGACTTTAGACGACCCCGTGAAGACTTCAAGCACCAGGGATCAAGAGCCAAGAGCAAACAATGTGTGTCGACAAAAAAGCTGGCTGACCAAGATCCTATCGCAAGATCAAAATTCCAATGGGAAAGACATGAAGTCTCAACGATGCTGTGAAGCTGTCCCCTGAAAAGTCATCAGATAAGCGAGCGCTTTCTGTCCTTTGTGCGCTCCTGGAAGTTGATGGCTCTCAGATCCTTCATGAGATCCTCCCAAGTGAGGCGGTTCAAAGTCCATTCCTCGATCAACTTTGCGTGCAAGTCAGGGTAGTTCTCCTTCATGCCACAGCCGTCAAGAACCGTAGTGAGTCCAAAGTCAGGATCAAACTTCCAACCCTCCTCATGGAGTTGGTCCCTGAAAAACTGGAGACGCTGCAAATACTCGCCCATGGAGCCGCACTGGTCTCTTCTGAGAGTAACGAAGTCGCCAAAGAGTTTTCCGCAGTTGTCATTGCTGGTGCCGTGGACGAAGACGCGCTTGACGAGATCATACGTGACCTTGGGGTCCTCCTCCTTGATGTTCCAGTTGTACAGCTTCAGAGTGACGATTACGTCCAGGTCGGTGAGGGTGCTAAGCAGAATGTAGTTGACTCTGGCTCTCTGCTTCTTCCAGTCGTCCTTGCCGGGTCCAATCAATGGCTCGCGAACGTCGTCCTTGAGATAGGATGACAGGCCGTAGAAGTCGAGGTAGCGGAGGAGAAACATATCCCAGAGCTCGAGATCCTCGGGGCCCTTGAGAAAAGGGGGCAGGGGGAGGGTCGGAGTCTGGTAGAGAACACCTTTCTTGAAGTTGTCGACAAGGCGAGCCAGGTAGGCGAGGACGTACATTGTGACGCAGAAAAGCGCAATGCAGCCGGTAGTAATGTCGATAACTATGTCAGGCATGTTGGCTGTGAGACTTTTGGTTTCCTGTTTGACTCTTGGTGTTGTATGCCAGTCGCTTGACGGCGTAGACGCAGAAAAGAAGGCGAGATTGATGTGAGAAGTACTTGAAGGGGAGATGGGGAAATAGTGAAAGTGTTCTGACTTTCAATAGTCGCTAGACTACAGGTCGCCTCCTAAGGTAGGAATTCTTTGATCGATATGAGCCTTACGATGGTGCGAAGGTGGGATGTCTGCCGCGTGCGCGTTAGCAAAAAGTGATGACTACCTACTTGAATGACTCGAGACAAAAGGACGATATTCACCTCGTAAAGTTCCGCGACGCGTCTTGTAGAGGTAGCCTCGTGATATCGGTGTGGTTCTCTGACGTTGCCCGTAGTTGTTGCTTGAAAGAAGGAAGGCGGGTGGGTAAATGAAGGAGGAAGAAAGGAAGGTGGGCGGCGGGGATGGAAGGGGAGGAAGTGAAGAAGGTGTTTTGGCGAAGGGAAAGAAGTCGAAAGTGACAAACAAAAGCAACAAGTGAAGAGGCAGATGACGGTCCGTGCCAACCAGAGACGACGCGGGTCAAAAAATGGAAGGAGCGACAAGACTAGCTGGCAGAACCAGGTAAAAAGGTTCCTTCCGTGTTTGATCCTATCTCTCATCTGACCCGGAACGTATGACGGTTCAAAGGGCGAAATACAGAATCAAAGGCAAGAGCGCCAACCCAACAACACCCCACAGACATCTGATGTGACCAACTCTTCTTCCCATGGCAGATGATAGGTACCTTAGGGAGCAGGGCTAGAGGTACTCTGGCTCGACGAAGACGAGTTGGTGGCAGAGGCAACTCCAGCCGACCCAGGGCATCTTCCTTTGACGGCACTACAGGTTCCCATCAGCATTATCATCCTTCCACTTCTTGAGAACAATACTATCCCAGCTTCCCGATATGTCGCCATACGAATAACTCGCCGCCGGATACTCATTCGTCACCGACACCTTCTCGACATACATCGTGAACGGTCCCTTGGTATAGTCCGTCACACCCCCCGCCCACGCTATTGTCCCGGGCGCATTGTCCGGATCTCCTCCGGCCCACGAGCCTATTCTCAACTTCGTGGGCGTCTGCGGATAGTTCAGCCCTCCGACCGCATCCTCCTTCTTGAGCGTGCGAACCGCCTTCCCATCCACGTACCACGTCAACCGATCAATTTGCCAGTCAATCGTATAGTTGTGTGTCGTTCCTTGTACATCGTGCACTGCTGACTTTCCGCCGCGATTATACAGCGTCACGTTTCCCTTGCCAAAGTAGTTGGTCTGCACTTGATCGTTGTTGCCGCCGATCAATTCCCAGTCGATCTCGTCTCCGTCATCGCTCCCGAGCAGCACGCTGCTGACGATACCCGTCCCCGGAGCCGCGCGCATGAGCACCTCGATACGGCCGAAGAAGATATACCAGTTTGTGGAGATGGTGGGTGCATCTCCCTTCTTAGCAAGAGTAAGGACAGCACCTTGGGACGTGTAGGTAACTGAGCCAGCGCCTACGGACGTCCAAGAAGCCCAGTCCGTTGTTCCTTTTGTGAAGTCAACGCTATATGGGCTGTTGGTAAGACCCATGTCCGGAGGGCAGCCAGAGGCTGTGATATAACATAACATCCCCCATACGTCAGCCTTATACTTCCGGAACTATTTTATGGAAATGCCCACAAAGAAACTTACTGTTGGTTGGATTACAACCCGTCCATGATTGTGCAGCAGCAAACGCAACCAATGCCGAAAGAACCAAGAGCAGCCGCAGAAACAGGGCGCTCAGCATATTGTTGCCCATTCTTTTCTTAAGAACGAGAGAAGGATGTGGATGGGGTTGATATCTCCCACAGCACTCAGCACCGACGACGACGCACAAAGTCTTCAGAAAGCACCAAACGAAGTCGCAGTAAACGCCGTAGTCTGTCTGATACTTCTGATATAAAACGGTCCAGTTCGAGATATGCAGAATGCCAAACCAGACCGTCGACGCTGCGGAAAGACGGCCGTCCTTCCTCACCTTTTCTACCCACCCGTCCGGTCCTGGTACTCGTGATATTGGTTTTGGGACCATGTATGCTTCGTCCTTTTCGCGTTGGCTTGGTCAATAACACACAGACGAGACGCAAGCGCGAAGGCCGAGATTGGACAAAACAGTATCCTGTCTTTCGTCACACGGTGGAGGCTGGAACGACGGAAACTATCGAGTCAGAAACAATAATGGTTAACACTAACACTGACACTGACAGGCTGGCAGAGCTGCATTGTGTCCGTAAGACCGGATCTATATTTCCTAAAGTGCTCCCTAGCGAGGCAAGACCAAGCGAGAAGATTTGACACTAGAGCCGCGAAGAATGAGCCATGGCTTGATGGACAAAAAACGTAGAAAAGTCTAGAGTCAAGAAGTTCGTTCGCAGGGTGTTGGGTGTTAAGTTGGCGTCGCATCCAGTCAAAGGTTATCGATACCAGGTCTCCCGAGGGACCTGTCACTATGTGAGCACATTCCCGTTCTAACCATGCTCGATCGTATAACAGGAAGACAGGAGATGAATTCAAAACATGTTTACCGTGCCTCTTTCTATCCTTGGGCGAGCCATTCCCGTGGTGTTGTTCCAGACCACACCCTTCACCAACAGCCATGGTCTGGTAGCTTCACACATCCTATCGCTTGGAGTTGAGCTCTCCATAACCCACGGCCCCATCCCTATAGCTCACTGCCACGCGTGCCACGTATTATCATGCCTGTCCCAGACAGTGGCGAAAGGCTTCCCGTCGTTCTCTGCTCGCCGTAACGTTGTGGTGACCTTTGTTCCCCTTTTGGATCATCTCGCTGTGTAATTTGCTTTTATTACTCTGGTATCGATGGCCCCATGCTTCCCTTCGTGTAACTAGTAACGCCCAGACGCCGTGCTATTATATGCCGTAGGTAGTAGGATGCGCCTGTGGATTAACCCGCCGGTTTGTAGTCGGTGGCGCACGCCATTATGCATTATACAATTATTTAGAACCTGTGAGAATGTTCATGTTAGCCAACTGCATTGCAAAGAAGCCGGAGAGAAAAAGCGGACAGCAACTCACCTGATCTCGTAGCTTCCTGCTCTCGTCATATACCTCACCCACTTCACACTCGAGTAGTTGCTCTTCTCAAACACCTTGAGATAGCGGACCAGCAAGCCAGAGCTGGTAAACATCAGCAGGCTAAAGTTCATGCTGAGTGGCGGCCTGCTCCAAGCCTTCTGGTTCGTCATGCTCGTAAGCTCGGCCTCGGCGCTCAGCACAAACTCGCTCTGTCCAGCAAAGCGACCAATCTTCCACACAATCACGTTCTCGGACGGCTCGTACTTGGCCTTGCCCTGGGTGCAGCGCTCCGTGATCCTCGCCGTGTTGAGCGGCGTGGGGATCTTGACGACCACGTTGGTCGCGAACAGCTTGGACCCGAAGTTGGCGCGCACACCGATGCTGTATTCCACCTTGGTCTTGCCCACCTCGTTGACAATGGCGTGCACCTTGAACGGCAGGTTGACGTTCTCAGTCGCGCGGTACCGCATCAGCTCGAACTCGCCGTCGGGCGGGATGAAGCTGATGATGCGGTCGCTGTCGAACTTGCCCAGCTTGACGCACTGGTGGAACTGGCAGTCTTCGAGCGTGACGCTGCCGGCCGCGGCCTTGGTCGCTTTGCTCCCCATCCTGTTGCCGCTGGGCAGGCTCATGAGCCCGTCCTGGTCGAGTAGGAGGCGGTCGTTGAGACCGAACTTGCACTCGGGCGTGCCGCTGAGGTAGGCGCGCATGATGATCTGGCCGTTGACGTCGGCGCGCAGGACGGAGCCGGTTGCGCTCATGAGTAGGTTGACATCTTCGATTACGTCGACGAAGGCTTCGTTCTTGCGGTACTTGACGTCGGCCTTGCGCCAGGATAGCGCACCCGTGGCTTGCATGGTGATCTTGGCTGAGTCTTCGACGGCGCGCTCGGACTTGACGCCTTCGGTTGTGATGTACATCTTGAGTGTGTCGGTCTCGGTGTTTTGGGGGTATCCGAAGTCGATGATTTCTGTAATACAGAGTAGTGGTTAGTCACAAGCCGCAACCATAACAGAAACACTGAAAGGGGGACATACCATCCAGGAGCTCGTAGACCAGGACAAAGTTGTTCTTGACGGCCTCCTCGTCAAACTTGCCAAAGTAGCCGCGACCCAGCGCGATCAAGCGGTAGAGAAACTCGAATACCAGGGCGGCATTGGCGTTACTACGGGTGATGGCGACCAGGTAGATGTTCTCGTGCTTGACATGGCTGAAGGTGGTGCTGCCGAGGGTCAAGATAGGGGATCGGACCTGAGCGTTGCTGATGACCTGGATGCGGAACACGTCCGCCAGTCGTGGGCGGCAGTCATTGCGGAAGGCTCGGAAGATGAGGTTCTCGCCCTTTTGGTTGAAGATGAGGATCCCGGACAGCATCGTGAAGGTGATTGAAAGTGTGCAAGTCGGGTTGCAAACTGGCGGCGGCGGCGGCGGCAGACACGGCGGGCGGGCGGGTTTCAATGTCGAAGGCGGTAGGGAACAATTCATCCAACCTCCAATGTCATTGTCGCGTCCACCACTGTGTGCTGTGCGTACGTAAGAGCGGCGCTCTTCAGGGGATGGTGGACGCTCTCCTGCAGCGCGGGAGGTCCCTGAGTGGATCCGCACGGCAGGCAAGAACCGAGCGAGGTACTTCTGCCCTAAGCGTTTAAGAAACGCAGCAGTGAGGCCTGATGGGAAATTGTTAGCGACACTCTGCACCCAGCAACGGGGTACTTTGACAGCGATGCCCCTTTTTCGTGGCACTAACAATAAACAAGGAGCGACACCATTTCGTTGCTGATTGCTGAGTTGCACATTTTACACGGCACTCCACCTACATTAACAGAGCACGATGGACCTTTCAACTCGATTGATTGTTTCCTCTCTTAAGAAGCGCGCTATTTGAGTGCTTGATCAATGTTGGACCTGCATCCTCCAAGTTGCCGACCATTGTCATAACTCATGACTTCGTAGACCTCAACGCCTCTCAACTCCCTGATGTACTTCAAGCATCCGACTTCAAGATGGCCCAAAGACAACCATCATAGCTCTTCTCACCCACAGTCTGCATAACCACCGACTCAACCCTCGGATCCTCAGCCACTCCCTCCACCAGAATCCTGCCCGCCGTCTCCCTGGGGTCAGTCAAACTCTGATCAATCAACCTGCCTCCGCGCACCACATTGTCCACGCAAATCATGGCCTTGGGCAGCGCCATCTCCACCGCCAAGTTGAAGTAGTTGAGATTATTAGGCTTATCGGCATCGATAAAGAAGAAGCCGAACTTGGGCCTCTTGCCCTCCGTGATCTCCTGCTTCAGCTGGTTCAACACCTCCAATCCAGATCCCTGGATGACCTCGATCCTGTCCGACAATCCGGCGTATTCAATGTTCTTGCGCGCCACCTCAACGTGGTGCGGGTCGAACTCGACAGTTGTAAGCTTCATCTGTGGGTTCTCGCTCGCCAGCCAGATGGCCGAGTAGCCGCCCAAAGTGCCGACCTCGAGGGCGTGCGTGACGCCCAAGACGCGGCACTGGAGAGCCATGAACTTGCTCTGAGCTGGGGAGGCCGAGATGTCAGGCAGGCCGGCGGCTTTGGAGGCGTCGAGGGCGTTTTGAAGGGCCGAGGCGTTGGGCTTGCTGGAGGGGTGGAGATGGCCCATGGTGTAGCCGTCGACGGCGGTCCAGACGTCGTTTTGGACCCAGTTGTGGTCCTTGTTCTCAAACTTGAAGTTGCCGGTAGACATCTTGATGGTGAGTTTTGTTGTGGTGGTGATGGTGTCTTGGCGGGAGGGCAATGATACGGAGGTGCTATTTTGACGACGAGTAAGTGGGAAGATTGGAGTTGAGCAAGAAGAAATGGTATAAATAGGGAAGCTTATCTGAAGGTGGTCAAGCGATCTACCTTGAAGGATGACTATTCGTGGTGGTTATGCGTGAATGACTCCCAAGGTTTAGACGACACGCAAGCCACCTCGGTCGTGCTCGGCGATGTCGGAGATGCTGCCTTCACTTGGTCTTAGTGGCATGAAGGTGCATTCACTTGAGGATCCCAAGGGGTGGAAAGTGGGATGGCTTCTAACTATCAACCCAGGAGGCTGTATACAGCCAGGCTCACTATGATCCATTTGGTGTTGAGTCTCATAGTCAGTGGATGTCTGCACTAACGCCATCACATGCTGGAGCCTGTGCTACACCATGGCTTGTATAAGCCGACAATGACGGGTGGGTTAACGGAGAGGGGATCCAATGTTACAGTGGAGTTGGAGCTCGCTCGGTCGTTACGTTCGGTGATAGGAATGGGGGGCGCGGGGTTGTAAGTGTTGCCTAGCGCGGGAGGGAGTCATCGTGGGGGTGATGGGGGTCTTTGTCCGTATGTGCCATCATTGCGTGCTTTCGATGTCATTATAAAAGACCGTGGGAGATTCATTCGGCCCCAAATGAAGCCATCGTCAAGATATCTTATTGCAGGTATCACGACCGGAACCGAGTTCATTAACAAGGCTTAGCCGCCCGACGAACCGAGCCCACAAGATGCGGTATTGATGGATATCATCCAATGCCGATGGCCGTGGTTGACAGATGCTGATGATCACCACAGGACGACGGGAAATGTAGGCACTATTTCGGATCATGGAGAAAAGGGTTCAAAGGGCGGTGTTTTGTAGGGCATCAAGTGACAGCGCGAGAAGGACCCTTTATGCACACAATCGGCGAGATCGATTGGTCCTCGGCAGTAAGATTGCATTCCAATGCCCGAAAATGAGGGTTCATTTCAAGCCTAACCGACG
The DNA here is from genome assembly GCA_009805345.1 of Neurospora sp. FGSC 26628. Lineage (NCBI taxonomy): Eukaryota > Fungi > Ascomycota > Sordariomycetes > Sordariales > Sordariaceae > Neurospora > Neurospora sp. FGSC 26628. Next base: position 20,197 of record RAOO01000163.1, read on the forward strand.
ATGATATGGTGGAGTGTGGTGTTGTCGATATTGGAATGTTGAAGCTGACGATCATGCCCCCGGCGGGTCTGACGTCACTGGACCACTCACCGCTGTCTTTACAAACAGGAACGGCATCTTTTCCTTGGCTCACATCAATGTAAGTGAACACCCGTTTCTCATCAAACCTCTCGTGAGAAAGCTCCATTGAGTAACCCGAGGGCACCATTACGCAGGTCTGCATGCCAGCACACAGGTGCTATTGGATAGAAACCCAATTAACCTCTGTTAAGGCTTACCCAATGCCGATATCCTCACCTTCATCATCATGCAGATCCTTCTAGACTTCGGGACTCCCAAGAGGTCCCAAGAGCGCCAAGGAAGCTTACTTTCCTGGTTCCCAAGTTTGGCAAGAGGAAGATCCCATAAGTTGAACCCCAACCCACGACGACATCTCTTAAATATCTCATGACCTCCTCGTGAACCCTCTACGAGTGCATTCTTTCCCATCGTGAACTCATGTATCACGAGAACTTCAACTCCAAGACAGTAACCCAATCCCAATCACCAACACCACTACAACAACATCAGCAAGATGGAGGCCGCAGGAGCAATCGACGATAGGAGGCTCAAGCAGAGCTTCATCCTCGCAACCCTCGCATCTACCATTGCCGGTACCTTCACCACCGGCGTCAACCTGTTCGACCGTGTAGGGGAAGCCAGAAGACAACGGAGACAGCGCAAGATGGACAGGGGCCAGAACCGCAAGATCAAAGAGCTGGAAAAGCGACTGGATGATGCTGTGAAGGGCAAGTCCGAGGCCGATGAGAAGAATGTCCGAAATAAGAGCCAAAGGGGAGGAGATGAAGAGGATCTAAGAGACTCCCTCCAGCGTGGCGGTCCGTTAGTCCAAGGGCAGTATGACCAGCTATACTCGAGGATGGGGCCTCAGTTTGCTCAGGGTGACTGTAAGCTTTCACCTCTCCTTCATAACCTTTCAGTTCGTACTAACAAACCCCAGTGCTTGCCCAAACCCAGCTTCAAGGCCAAATCATCACCCTCCAAGGCACTGTCATCAAAATGCTTGAAGAAGCCCTTTACACCGGCAATCCTCCAGACGTCCGCAAGCTCTACAACGCCTCCGAGTTTGCCCGAGAAGGCAGCATGCGCGCTCTCCGCGACCAATACCAGCGTCTCCTTCAACCCGCCCCCATAGACAGAGCTCTTCCCGCTCCAGGACCCGGTCCAGCTCCCTCCCACCGTTCCGGGCGAAGCCAAAGCCGCCCCATCGCTCCCGTCCGACGCATCTCCTCCACCCCTTCCCTCCGGGACTACTACAACACAACCGACTACGACACGTCCTACCACCCCACCACCACCCACCGCACCACCCGAACCCGCGGCGCCGGAGGCTCCGTTTCCCACTCGCACCACTCCCACTCGCACTCCCGCTCCCCTTCCCGGCACTCATCAAAGGGAATCCCCAAGCAACTAACCTACCACAACTCCATCTATTGCCAATACGCCACCTACCTGCAACAATCCGGGCAACCTTTGGACTCCTCGCTAGCTTCTTCGGGTGTCTGTCCCGACTGCCACGCGCACTTATTCGATCCCGTCGAAGTCGCGCAGCGGGGACCGTGGAGGGTCGATAAGGAGGTGGTGACGCACAATGAGCGGACGGGCAAGGAAGAGGTGGAGTACAGGAGTTATTTGTTGACGACGAGGTTTTTCGTCAAGTGTCATCGGGAGGGGGGCGGGTTTGCGTGTTACTTGTGCTCGAAGCATCGGGAGAGGGATACGGTTTGTAAGAGGGAGGAGAGTTTGGTGGATCATGTGGGGGAGAAACATTCGATTGGGGAGTATGAGGGGGATGGGGATGTGAGGGATGTTACGAGGTGATTTGGTTCTTTCCTGAGTTTCACCCCTTGCACAATGTGGTTGAACATTTCTGGTTTTTCCTTGTCACGAACCTGTTACGACTGCATCGAGCGTTACGAACTTATGAGGCATGATATCACATGGCAGAAATGATAAAGACATACGATAGAACGATTGATGATGAGATGGATGAGAGAGTAGATGGTTCTTGTATTCTGAGTTGAATCTCTCTGTATCTGTGTGTGGTACCATACCTCCGCTTATTATCCCTTCGATATCCAAAATTTGATATCCAAAAATTCCAAAGCCTGGGATATTTCTTCCAAGCTGTAATCCAAAAAGTTCCAAAAGCCTGGGATATCAATCTGTCCAGGCTGTAATCCAAAATCTGTGTCATAGACAGATCTCCGCATGCCTTTGTATCCTCCATCATTCTATGCATGCCATGTGTCGTCCGACTCTATCGGATCAAGTGAACCAAAAAACAGATCATCTAACTTTTGAAGACACCGCAGCCATCCCAACCTTTTTTGATAACCGTGGGAAGACCGCACTGCATGCCCCCATTTTGAAGACCGATCCATTACCCATGAATGTAGAAAGATATCCCAAATCAAGTCCGGCCAGGTCATGTACGCCGGAAACGAAGAGTAGAAAAAGAAATAGCAAAAGAGAAAACAAAGGAAACAAAAACGAAAGTCCAATAACAATAACAACAACCCGCTTGCTTCCCTGCTCAACAACTCTAAAAACTCACTCTCGCTTGCTTCCCCTCTCAACAACACCACCAACTCACACAACTCACTCCAAAAATCAAGTCATACATTACACCCCGTAGCCTTACTCATCCTCCTCACCTTATCCATCAGGCTCATCTCACTCTGCAACTTATCCAACTCCTTCCTCGTCTCAAAATTGCTCTCCAGCTTCTGGCTGACCGCCTCGCGAATAATATCCTCTCCGCGATTCATCCAGACCTGCCAGCCCGAATTCGACAGTGGCCAAAGCGGCTTATTGTCGATATTCTCAATCCAGTCGGCATTCGTCGTCCTCTTCTTGCGGCAGGCAATGATATCCATATCTTCGGCAATCTGCGCGCAGTACGATTCCAGCGGCAAGTCGTTGACGTCCCGACCGAACGGGTTCTCAATCTCCCTGCCGATCATGAGCAGGCCCAGAATGATGTAGGCCGCTGCGATGGTTGCCGGAATCGTGATCCAGTTCAACGTGGGCAGCAGCTGGAAGGGAAGCAAGAGGATGTAGACCCAGGTGATTTGCGCAATGGCGATGGCGTAGGCGATGGGTAGCGGGGTGGACAGCACGCGGTCGGTGCCCACCAGGACGTCGTTCAGAATCGCCATGTTGTTGTAAGCAAGCGTTTGCTGCATGGGCACGGGCAGCTGGCCGTTGGCGATCAGCTCGTCCGTGTAGGTGGCTAGGTAAGAAAGGATTTCGAGGGGGAGGTTGCCAAGCGGGCGAGATGACTTCTTAATCAACTTGCGCGGATTGGAGGCGGCGAAGCTAACGCCGATGTACTCGCCAACTGACTTAAAGAAGCCAGGACCTTGGAGGGCTTTGAGGGTCTTATCCGGCTCCTCCTCGGTGGCGCGCTGGGCGAAGGTGTCGAGGTGGGCGACGAGGTGGGAGATGTCATCGTAGCAGGTGTAAGGCTCGAAGCGGAGGCGGTGCTTGAGAGAGACGGAGAAGGCGACCAGGAGGTTAAGGACAGTTCTAGAACACGTTAGCAATAAAACTTATCACGGGAATACTTTTGACTTACAGCTTGGCCAAAACGTCCTTCTTCCCTAGCTCGCCTTCCCGCTCTTTGGCATGCACCCAGTAGACACGACCAAGTGTCTGACACGCCAGGAGCAAGTTGGCCCAGTAACGGCGACCCTCTGAATAGCGCTCGTATGCAGTTGAGCTGCGGAAAGACAGGCCCATACCAACCACAAAACCAAGGACCGTCAGAAGGATGTTGTGAATACCCACTGGGGACATGGACGGAATGTTAGCTTCCGCTTGGGATCGAGATAAGATAGGCAAAGGGGGTAGAGTTTCAACGCACAGTTTGTCACTTTAAAGTTAATAAAAGTGAGCATAGTGGTCCAGGCACCGACTCCGAAGAGTGGTAGGATCATCTTGGGCAGGATACTGCCGTGCATCTGCAAGAAGAGAGGCCATTTTGAGTGCTTTTGGGTGTCTCGGGGGCCAGTCTGGGATGGTGGGAGGGTTATGTTAGTGCTCTGAGAACCAAGTGAATGAGGTAGGGGTGAATATGGTGAGACATACAAAGTAGTCATCGTACTCTAGAGGTTTGTGTACACGCCGGAAGGGGTTCATGGTGTTGGCACGAGGCGACATGAGCGTGGGGATCTGGTCCAGTTCAGGAAGGGTCTCGATGGATAACGGGCGCGGCCGGGGCTTCTCGGCGCCGCCATTGAACTGTTGTTGCATGGATAACCGGGGCAGCTGGGGCTTCTCGGCGCCGCCATTGTACTGTTGTTGGTCCGTCGGTACGTGGAGAGGGTCTACAAAACTTTCACGGTGGGTAGGGTCTACATGACCGTCGTCGTTGGCATCCATTGTGAATGTGGTTGTACTAGAGCCGGAAGAGCCTAGTTTGGTTGAATGGGGTCCTGGAGGCTCAGCCGCAGCCGGGATACTGCTTCGAGGCTGCTGAATCGACATGTATGAGTGATGGGGTGTTATTAGTAGTCCAGGAGAGGTGGTACCCACAGGAATGCGGGAGGGAAGAGACGGGTGTGTTGAAATCCGGGGGAAGCGGTGACCAATCTAACTCGAATCCTCCAGATAGGGAAATGTGGAATAGCTGTCGACACGGTGATCCAATCCAATGTGTGGTGTTGCTGGAATCCGCAGGTGGTATCGTAGGTGTTCCTTGAACCGGGTGGTGATATGTGATAAGGAAATGCTTTGGGAAAAACCCGACTAGGAGCCCCTTGAGATGGAACGAGTGACGTGGGGTCAGGCAATTAAGATAAAATAGGAGATAATCTAAAGAGGCGGACAAGAAAAATGTAGGATGAAATTTGTTTGTTGAAAATCTAGACCGAAAGCAGGAAAAGGGGAGGGGGAGAGGTGGATGTGGATGGGGGGAGTTGACGTTTAAAGGTTTGTTGTCTGTGTCGATGATGACGACTGGTCTCTGGGGAAAGCTCGAACCGAATTCTCTTTGCCCGGTCTCTCCTTCTTTTTTATTTCCACTTTGCTTTCCGCATCCCGGCATCCTTGACCCTACCTGGAGGTTGTCTCCACGTCCGTCCGCCCATTGTGGTGCCCCTGTTTGAAGATGTCACGCCCTGGTCCCGTCCCTACCTGGATGATGGGAGATCCTCCTCCACTCACTCTGCGTCCATCATCTCCGGTTCCCGATTTCTGGATTTCTCGGTGTTGTCCGTAGTGCTATACCGTTATACGTAACACTGATGTACAGTAGCATTCCACGGTAACGGTAGAGGTATACACCTCGGGGGAACACGGCGTGCGGGATCAAAGTGAGTGGCGTGCACCAGAGAGACAGAATTCAAAGGGTCGTGCGTGTTCTGTCGTCGGCTGTGAAACAGAATTCCCACTCTCTCCCAGGGCTGCCGGCTAGACGCTGCAGAACTCCACCAAAACATGGGCTGCGGTTCCTGACTAAGTCACGTGCATCGCATCGCATTGGTCTGACACAGGACCCGGAGATTTGGAGCCTGAAATCCACTTGACCATTCTTGGCTGTTTCACGAAGGAGAACATGGTTGCGCAAATTGAGAACTACCATTTTCCAACACTCGGCTGTCAGGCATCGACAACCCAACAAGTGGGAATCCCGTATTCCAATTTGCAACTGGATTGTTAGCGGCTGCAAAACTCAAATGCATTGACCGCCCAGCAACCGCCATACCATTCTCATAACGACCCTTGTTGATACGTTACTACCTACTTCTTGGTCAGTGTTATTCACGACAGTGCTGTTGGTCATCACGAGAAGCTTGGGCTGCGCTTCGCCCTCGAGACAGTGGATCTCTCTGGAGTCTGGATTCTCATCAACACTCCACAGCAAACAGTCATCGAGGATCGAAGACATGTGATTGGAAAACATTCGCAACTCTCCCTCCGTATGGAAGCTACATCCTGGATTCATGGATTCATGCCTGTCCCTACCTCTACCCTATTTTTGTTTGAATATGCCGATCTTCCTACTAGTTCCTACAGTCTCGGCCCTTGGCGTTCAAGCTGAACACTGTTACTGACCATCGGGCTCCTATAGCTATACCACCATGGAAAATTCTTCAACTTCTCATCTCCGCGAGTGTATGCGTTCCAAGCTATCGGCTTGCTACCCGAACGCCCCAATCTTCTCCCGCCCTTCTAGAAAACACGAACAGGCTTCCTTATCCGCTCTTACACGGCAGTAACGCCGTGATCTAACCCGTTTAAACACCACCCCCCTGAACTGCTAGCTTGGCGGGCTTAAGCGACAGACGCCACCCCGAAACCTACCTTACACGACCACACATCCCCGTGTTTCACCACATCTCGGCTACCTCTTCTTTGGCAATGCGGTGCGGCTGCGTGTGCATGATAGGAAGAAGAGTGGAAAGAAGAAGAAAAACAAAACATTGTTTGTTTTGCTAAGACAGGATTTACCCTGCAGCATGTCGTCGAGTGACGAGCACGACAGAGACATACCTGTCAAACCAATAATCACTTCATCGACTGGAGCACTGTTTCAGCGAGAAATAAACACCATTTGAGATTTTATCCGCGGCTGAACGCATAGTTGATGAGCGCTTTCTCTCCAAATTCCATGATCCCATCGTCATTATCATCGTCATTGTGGAATACAGCAGCATCGATTGTGGTGGGTTTCCTCAAATTTCTCAAACAGATCGTGCTCCTCTGATCTTCAACGCAGTGTCTCGAAGGGTAAGGTAAGACGTTTCGGTGTTTCTGAACGAACTCCACCAGTCCACTTACACGAACTACAAAGTGACCTTCGGGGCCGAGGCCGTGAGACATGGCTTGCTGGGGAGTGGCGCCCCGGTAGCCCCGGTGTTCTCGACCAAAGTGCTTTCCCCCGATCATCTCCGAACTTTGGAAGAATTTGCAAACTCAAACACAACTTTTATTTTTCGATAATACTTCGATTGCGATATTGAGCTGATGACTCACTGGTTGACCCCCAGTGGACAAACATGGCGCATTGGCTGCTATATCGTGGAAATCATATAGCCCAAATTTCCGGGGGTTCTCGAACCCAACATTTTCACCCGAACATCTCCGGACCTTGACAAAAATCATGGAAACATCAACAAACTTTTACTTCCTTTGCCAAGTGCATCAATATCAAACCAGTTTCACTATACCAAGGAAATCATATAGCCCAAATCTCCGGGCCCTCACGAGCCCAACTTTTGTACCCGACCATCTCCGTACCATGATGAAAACGCGAAGCAGAACCTATATCGAACTGGACATCAACTCCACGACTCACAAGCTCATTTCAGCCATCTTTTGTTATAGCCAGGGCGCGTTGACTGCCCCATGGATGCTTCTTATCAGATTATCTGATGCTCTTCAGCTCAACATTTTGACCCGAGTTTCTCCGAACCTTAACAGGATTCTTAGGAAAACAAACATTCAACTCTTGAGTGTTTTAATATTGATTCGTCAATCGTGACTCACCTCAATTCATAGTCTGCTACTATCAACAGGGTCTACAGGCTACTGCATGTCGAAGATCTTATCATTAAATCTCCGGGTTTTCTCGAGTTCAACTTTTCACCCGAACCTCTCCGGATCATGCAGGAATTCACAAACCAAACGGACATCTTCCTCTTTTCTCACAAGAAACATCGGCGTCGATCATGAACCTTGGAACTCGCCCGTTCACCCAAACAGGCCTATTGCTCCTTCAAATCACCCTTGCGCTGATCTCGACCACGACCTCATGACTCACAGTCGCAGTCAGTGTTACTTGATGATCGAAGGCGGAACCAACTTCCTATTCATAACGCATAGACTATATATCAAGGGTATCTCTGAACGTAATTTCCCAGAAACCAAGCGCCGGCTAAAACCCGCACCACTTACAACGTTTCTTCCTCTCAGTCGTCCATCATTTTTCGCACCAACACTCATGCCCCATCATCACCACCTTCCAAGGAATCCCGCTCTAACCTGATAGTTGGTACCTAACCACCAGGCGACAACAATCCCACACGACTAGTACTGAAACCTCCACCTAGGATCCTCATCCCCATCCCAATCCTTCACATGTCCCACCTCTTCCACCTCGGGAGCAATCTCATCCCTCCTCTTATTCTCCCTACTCAAAATGAAATACAGCAAGCTCGACACAATCACATTCCCCGCCAGATACCCCAACGCAAAGCTGTGTCCAACGATATACCTCGGTCCATCCCCGCTCCTATACAACTGCGTCCCCAGCACAGCGCCCAAGTTGCCGATACTAATCTGCATCGCGTTCGCCACCGCTCTCTTGGTCTGTCCGGACACATTAATCGCCGGCCAGGAGAGTGCCAGGGCCGTGGCGGGGTAGATGCCGCCGGCAGCGAAGAAGGTGCCGGCGTAAGAGAGGCCGGGGCGGGCGATGGGGTCTTTGTTAACAAGCAGCATGATGTAGCCGATTATGGCGAAGATGGCGGAGCCGATGATGAAGATGGCGCGCTGGTGCAGACGCTCGGAGACGGTGGCGACGGTGAGGGTGGTGAGGAAGGCGAAGGCGTAGGGCGGGATGGTGAGGAGTTGGGCGGTTGCGGCGCGGTAGCCTAGGGCGTTGATGATGGAGGGCTGCGGTGGTTTCGGGGTTAGCGGTTAATACACAAGTAAGTGGTGTTTTCTTTTTGGTTGGCTTACCAAGAACAGAGAGAAGGTGTAGAGAGGTAAGCTCATGGTGTGGAAACTTAGCCCGTAGAGCCAGCACTTGGGGTCCTTGATGGCGCGGAGGACGTTGTCCCAGGTGAAGCGCTCGTCGTGGGTGGCGTCACTGTCTGAAGCGAGACGGGCGTGGATGAACTTGCGCTCCTTGTCCGAGAGGAATTCAGCAGTGTCTGGGTAGTTGTAGATGAACCAGTAGGCTCCCACAGCTACTAGAACAGTGGCGATACCCTCGAGGATGAAGATCCAGCGCCAGCCGTGCTCCCAGACAGTACCGCGCATGAAGCCGATGCCATAGGCCAGGATGCCACCGAAGGATCCGGCAAGGGCAGCGGCTCCGAAGAAGAGTGAAATGCGGAACTGTCTCTCGCGGCGCTTGTACCACATGGAGAAGTAGTAGACTACGCCGGGGAAGAGACCACTCTCAGCGACACCGAGGAAGAAACGGGCGATGAAGAAGCCGGTGAGGTTCTGGACGATGCCCATCAAGGTGGCTACGATACCCCATAGGATGGTGAGGGTGGGTAGCCAGAACCTGGGTGTTGTGCGTTTGAGTACGATGTTGCATGGGATCTATCGATTGTGTAAGTGAGAGGACTTCATGGTAGGGAGTGAAGAAGACTGACTTCAAAGATGACATAACCGATAAAGTACAGAGTAAGACCAGTGAGGTACTGGTTGCCCGTCATACCAAGGTCTGATGCGAGACCTTCGATCCTCGCGTTGCCCACATTGCTGCGGTCCAAGAAGGAGAGCAGATAGAGGATACCAACGGCAGGCAAGAGACGAATGTCGAGTTTTCGGAGTAGTGACTTTTCATTGACCGAGTTGGTCTCGGGGTCAACTGTCTCAGAGGCTGTTACTGAACCTGGGTCAACAGATCTCTTGTCCGGATCCGACTCGGAGTACTGTTGAGGCTTCCCCTCTGTCACAGGTTCAACCATGGTTGTTTTGAGATTGAGGAACCCTGGGCAAAGATGAGAGAAAAGGATCCGGTATATCACACAAGGGGTGATATCTGGAACACGGCGCTCGCCAGTAGTAAAAGTTTTGGCGGTGATACAGACGGTTCGATAGCCCGAGACATCAAGTGTAAGCAAATAGTCTCTTCATCTTGTAGAATTCTGGCTCTTGAAGGGGGGTTCTTATATCAAGGCACGTGCGCTCCCATCCTGGCCATTCTGAACGCTTTTCTGATATGGCCAGCCAGTACTGGAAAATCGTGATCAAACCCTTCCAGGAGGCTGGCAATGGTGGCACTTTGGCCAGTGAGAAAGACATGGACCATCATTATCAAATCCGTAGTGGTGATGGCGACATCGAGTATGATCCTTTGTCATTGGACAGATCCCCGCGCTGTCAATACAACTTGGGGGTGCCCTGTCTTGGCGGGATTGGGGGAGTGAGGGAAGCTTAACCTGATGAGGTCACTGACCCGTCACGGTGGAAGAAGAGGCCTGAAACAAAGCTGCCGAATTCTGAGCCGAAGCACTGGTGAACCGTTGATGGATAACTTGAAGCTCGGGACTTGAGATCACTGCCGGCAAACATTCGAGAAATGTGCTTGGTGGAGGTGGTCGGTGATGGTCTCTTCGGTTTTGGCGTAGTGTGCATAAGATCTAGACCCTTGAAAGCCTAGCTGGAATGTCTTAAAGATCGGTGGCTTCCTTGAAGAAAAAAGAAGGGGAAGACATTTAGTAACAAAGACTCAACGTCCACTTGTGTGTTGGTCTGGAGAGACACGCATTGTGTGGCTTTAATCACCCAAGATGGTGACAGTGATCAAAGAAAAGAAGCAAAGACACTGATAAGAGATGACCGCGGACGGTATAGTGACTCTTCAACTAGGAAAGTGAAATGTTGATCGACTGATATAAGAGCTTCATTGACAATAACAAGGAAGAATATTGCTCCTCATTTGAAAGCTGGAGCAACAATGAAATGAGAGAGTGACGAAGTTGCTTGTATGCCAAACAGAGAATTGGAATTTGGAGATGCCAAGAATAGCGCTTACCCCAAAGTTCCCCGCACGCCAAACCTTGATGGATGGAGCTTCTGATGTTCTCCAACTGGACCCCAAATCTTGCATCCAATTTCCCCCAATTCTCCATCATCACTGAAGCTTCCAATTTCGCCAAGTCTAGCCAACTTTCCCAACTTTCACTTCCAACCCTAAACCTCTTGCCTTTCTCACCAACCTCGTCGCCGTCCTAAATGCCGTCCTAGATGCCTCATGACTACATCCCGCTACACAACCGCTCCAAACGAGACATGAGCTACTCATCCAGTTTTGTCCACAAGTTCCTCAACCAGCTACAACACCATCAACAGCAACATCCCGCCGCTACACGATGGGATCTTCCCAGATACGACGCCACTGATGAGGGAGATCAACAAGTCATCATATCTCGAAGCACACCACATGCCTTCCAGCTAGGCACAGGGGCATCCATATTCACGAGCACCCTGATTCCCGCCATTGTCTCGGCCAGATCCGAAGTCGTCTTTGTCACTTGCTTCTGGGCCCCTTCAAAAACCCTTTCCGCCATCACCGATGCTCTTGTCAAACTTGCGAATCACCGGCGTCATCTGCCCAACCCGCACGACATCGAGCCTCTAACTGTCCGAATCTGCTTTTCGTCGCGATCCTTATTCCAAAAGTTACTGCACCCACAGTCCCACGATGGTTACACCTATTCGCCTGCTGAATGGCAAAAGAAGCTCAGCCTCCCTGATCCTGCCTTGTTGGAGGAGGCCGGCATCCGCCTTCAAGTGAAGAGTCTGTTCTTCCTCCCCTTCAGTGTAATGCACCCCAAGTTCGTTATCATTGACAGACAACGTGCCTTCATCCCGAGTTGCAACGTCAGCTGGGAACCGTGGCTTGAAGGTTGTGTTGAGATCACTGGCGATGCCGTCACCAGTCTCATGTCATTCTATGCTCTGACTTGGGAGAAACATGTCGACTTTCGGAAGCCCCTCCCTGCCATCCATGGTAGCCGTACGTCTGAGCTACAGCATCAGCTTCTTGTTGTCCCTAGCAGTGCTCACCACTTGGTCCGTCCTGCAGCCTCTTCGGCACCGCTTCCGACGCTTGTGTTGCCTTCCTCACATCATCAGAACCCACAGTTCCGCTTCTTGCCGTGGCAACAAGCTGCCAAACCTCCAGCTACCCCCTTGAACGTTGCAATGCTCGAGCTGTTTGAGCAGGCTCGACGGTCCATCTACCTACAGACCCCGAATCTCACTTGCGAGCCTGTCATTGCTGCCTTGCTAGACGCTCTAAAGCGAGGCGTCCATGTAACCATTGTGACAGGTCGGAACATGATGCTTCTGGAGCAGCTTGTGACGGCTGGTACCACCACATCTTGGTGCATCCGATCCCTCGTACGCCGATTTAAGAAGCTCCGCACACACGCTGCTCACGATCTAGAATTTGGAGACCCTGGTCTTGGCCACCTGCGAATCTCTTACTTTCAGCCGCGTTCGGTCAACGATGGCCAGATGCAGGATCCGGAAGAGGAAGAGCCAGTGCACTCTCATCTCAAGCTGACCATTGTTGATGGCCAGTTCACGGTCCTCGGGTCCGGTAACATGGACCGCGCAAGCTGGTATACAAGCCAAGAACTGGGCGTCTTGTTCCACGATGCAGCTTTTGCGGAATCGGTACAGGAAGGAGCTGACCTTGTGTTGGATCAGCGGCTTTCTCTCGTCTTTGACTCTGGGAATAGCTGAGAAACACCAGGCAGAAACATATACACACCTTGAAGTCAAAGGACCTTGGGCAATGTGACCATGGCGGAAAGGTGGTGCATCTTTTCCGCCTACAGACCCGGCAGTCGCCAATCAAAACGAACCCCTCAGCTGTCGCCCCCGTCCCCCGCAACAAGAGCCGGACGCTTACCCATAACGGACACCAAGGAACGTGGGTTCCGAGAACGAGACCCGGTTTCCACCCCGAAACCAAACAACCACCGTCACCAAGCACCCGGTTCCACGAAATTGCTCGAATGCGGTGTCCAGGTCGGCGGATTTGGCGGACAGCTTGGCCTGTTTCTTGTAGACAGCGTTACACTTGAACGGTCTTGCCATCCCTCGGGCCCCGACCTCCTCTCAGCGCCAAGCAGCCCACTTGCTCGCACTTGTCGGTCTGGGGTTGCCATATGTATTGAAGAGGTCATGGCGCTACATGGTCGAACATCCCGTAGTCCCCGTCGAGGCTTCTCCAAGGCCTATCCGGGACGATCCTCCCTGTGAATCCGGGGTAGAACAACTCTCGGAATGGTGCCCGTTTCTGCCACCACCGCAGCGGGCCTTGTTCATGGAGCAGCCGAACTCTAGCTGAACTGGATCGAACAAGCCTCGTTCAGCCAGTGGCGTCATGTGCTCGTTTCTCGACGTCTCGGGAGCGCGTTCCCGTCTTCCCGACCGATGGATCTTCGACTGATGGAGGCCACCCCAAGAGAACTTGTATCATAAAAGGGGACGACTTCGCCTTTGTTGATTCGAATATCCTCAGCACTGGCATTCTGGGTCATTCAGTCAACGGAAACGCCAATCATCAACAGCTCTTACAATGGCTGCTAAGAAGCTCCTTCTCGCTGCCGCCTTGACGGCCTCTGCCCTTGCTGCTCCCGTCCTTGAGGATCGCCAGAACTGCGGCTCTACCTGGTATGATCATCAACACCCTCAAAACTCGATACACCAAGACTAATAGACGACATAGGACCCAGTGCGGTGGTATTGGCTGGTCTGGCGCGACTTGCTGCTCCTCCGGCAACTCCTGCGTTGAGATCAACTCCTACTACTTCCAGTGCTTGCCCAGCTCTCAGGTTACCACCACTGCTAAGGCTTCTTCCACCAGCCCTACCAGCACCAGCAAGGCCTCTAGCACCACCAGCAAGGTCACCAGCAGCAGCGCCGCCCAGCCCATCACCACCACCGCTCCTTCGGTGCCCACCACCACCATTGCTGGCGGTGCTTCCTCCACTGCTAGCTTCACTGGCAACCCCTTCCTTGGTGTTCAGGGCTGGGCCAACAGCTACTACTCCTCCGAGATCTACAACCATGCCATTCCTTCCATGACTGGCACCTTGGCCGCCAAGGCGTCTGCCGTTGCCAAGGTTCCCACCTTCCAGTGGCTCGATCGCAACGTCACCATTGACACTCTCATGAAGAGCACCCTCCAGGAGATCCGCGCCGCCAACAAGGCCGGTGCCAACCCTCCCTACGCCGCTCACTTGGTCGTCTACGATCTCCCCGACCGTGACTGCGCTGCTGCCGCCTCCAACGGCGAGTTCTCCATCGCAAACAACGGCGTTGCCAACTACAAGACCTATATCAACGCCATCCGCAAGCTCCTGATCGAGTACTCTGACATACGCACCATCCTCGTCATCGAGCCCGACTCGCTTGCCAACCTCGTCACCAACACCAACGTTGCCAAGTGCGCCAACGCCGCCTCCGCCTACAGGGAGGGCGTCAACTACGCCATCACCCAGCTCGACCTCCCCCACGTTGCCCAGTACCTCGATGCTGGCCACGGTGGCTGGCTCGGCTGGCCCGCTAACATCCAGCCCGCTGCCACCCTCTTCGCCGACATCTACAAGGCCGCCGGCAAGCCCAAGTCCGTCCGCGGTCTCGTCACCAACGTCTCCAACTACAACGGCTGGTCGCTCTCCTCGGCTCCCTCGTACACCACCCCCAACCCCAACTACGACGAGAAGAAGTACATTGAGGCTTTCTCTCCTCTCCTCAACGCCGCCGGCTTCCCCGCCCAGTTCATCGTCGACACCGGCCGTTCCGGCAAGCAGCCCACCGGCCAGATTGAGCAGGGTGACTGGTGCAACGCCATCGGCACCGGTTTCGGTGTCCGCCCTACCACCAACACTGGCTCGTCCCTGGCTGATGCCTTCGTCTGGGTCAAGCCCGGTGGTGAGTCCGACGGTACCAGCGACACCTCCGCTACCCGCTATGATTTCCACTGCGGTCTCTCGGATGCCCTCAAGCCTGCCCCTGAGGCTGGCCAATGGTTCCAGGCTTACTTTGAGCAGCTGCTCACGAACGCTAACCCCGCTTTCTAAACGCGTCGTCTTGACAATGAGGCTTTGAGGGGTGAGTGGTTAAGGGGGCGAGGGTTTGGAAGAGTGAAGTGAAAAGGGGTGATAAAGGATCTGATTTGGATTCCGTCTTCTTCCCAAGTCCTTGTACATAGATTAAGAACCTTTTTGTTCGCCTGTGAGGGTGGACTGCACATATACTTCAACAGACTGTCAATACAACGTTCGGATATACTTAGCTCCAGTGTCTTTTTTGACCTTCGCTATTGAACGTGCTAGTTGTGCCAGGTCGTTATACATAGATTCCACTCTGAGAGTACCTTTGTTGTGAATCAATGATGACTTCAGGGTCTACATGTACGTGTCCGCCTGTTGTCGCCAAAGAATTCTCTCTTTGCGAGACTGTACTAAGGGTGGCGAATTTACTTTTAAATATGGGGTAAAAGAAGGGGAAACACACGAAGGTGTTTTTTTTTTGGGAAAAGGTCTCGCTCAACCGGATTATACCTAGCCACCAAGTAGCTGGACTCAAAGTCGAGTGTGTAAGTCCCGAAGCAGTTTGTTCTTTTCCCCTGTTCTCATCCCACCCCTCCTCATCTCTTCCTCTTTTCCTCTTTTGGAGTAATACGGTACTGCCCGTTCTTGTTACCTAGTGGACTTTCAACATTCAAAAGACGTATGAATCGAATGTGAAGATCCTTAGGAAAGTTGACTAGAAGTCTCAAACCAACAAACGAACCAGTGTTATACTGTACCTTCGGAGAACCGGGTCATGGACAAGTTTCTTTTGAGCATGCGAAAAGGTCCCTCTTGGACGGTCTAGTGTGCACATCCAATTTCTGCGTATATCCTTGGGTATCATATCATATCATCATGTATCATATCACCTGCTCCATGTCCTTTCACAACCAGCAACCGCCGAAACACGCCTATATATCCAGCCATACGTAAACCTCCCTTACTCCCCTAGTTCCAATGCCCCAGTCCCCATGCCTCACCCAACCAAACCATCCATCTCTGTCTCCCAGCTTCCTGTATCACTCCCCCCCATACACAAGTAAACCTCACCAAGTCCACCCTACCCTGTCCCTACCACCCCCCTCCATAAAACCCACTCACCCTCCTCCCCCCCTTTCCCGACTCCCTTCCCCCGCCAGCAGCCGCGGCCCTCCCAGCCTTAACAGCCTCCCTACCGGCAACCTCCACCACGCTCGCAACATTCTTAATCGCCCCGCCCAATCCCGCCGCCGTCCTCTTCAGTCCGTTGATGGAGAGCTTGGAGTTGAGCGAGGGGGTAGGTGGGGAGGGGAAGTTGTAGAGGGCTCCGCCGGGTTTGTTGGCTCCTGGGTTGGAAGAGGAGGAGTGGGAAGAGAAGGATGGGGTGGGAGAGGAGTAAGTTGGTTGTGGAGGGGCGGTGGTGTAGGTTATTGTTGGTTGAGGTTGTTGAGAGGAGGGGGTTGAGTAAGTTGATTGGGCTGGCGGGGATGAGGCTCCTGCTGCCGAGTGTTGGAAGGCGCCGGTGTTTACCGCTGGGGAGGAAGGGAAAGGTGATGAAGGGGAGGTAACGGTTGGTGAGGGGAGGGAAACACCGGGTTGTTGTTGCTGGGCTGGTGGCGAAGGTCGGGGAGGGTAGGCGGCGGGGAAGTAAGAGACTGAGTCTCTGTGTCCTCCGGCCGCTGGTGATTGCGGAGAGGTGGGAGAGAAAGGCCCTTGCTGGCTTGGAGAAGTTGGTAAGTTGTTGGTGTTGAGGGTTGGTGTCGGTGGATACTGATAGCCGGAGAAATACTGAGATGTTGGCCGCGTTGATTGTGGAGGAGGAGGTGGTGGTGACTGGGGAGGGCTACCATAGGTTTGTTGCTGATATGGAGGCGGCGGAGGTGGTGCTTGCCAAACCGGAGATGTTGGGGCTTGGCTGTATATAGGCGAAGGCGCAGAACTGTAGTTGCCAGGTTGGTGATACCGAGGAGTGAACGGGACCGGAGTTCCTACGGACGACGGCAGCGGTGGTGATTGTGGAGGTGAAAGGCTCTGGTACCCTGGCTGAGCCGGAGCAGACGCGTAAGTCGGCTGTGGCACTGGTGGAGGGGTAGGTGCTTGTTGCTGGAAAGCTGATGGATATTGCACAGGCGGAGGACTTAGGGTGCTCTGCGTTACCTCATGATGTGGTGAAGACGGTGAAATTGGTTTCTCATATTGAGCTTGGGCATAAGGAGGTCGATATCCAGTGTCTGCCTGTTCTTCAAGAGAGGTGGGCCAGGAGCCGGGGACAGAAGGTAAGGCCTCAGCTTCTACGACGATCAGTCCTTCACAGTCAGGAGTTTCCAACTTCTTGGCCGGTTTCGGTGGAGGGACGTTTGAAGAGGGCTGCGCAGCATTGCTCTCCCGCCGGGAAGGAGGTGGTGACCCTTCAAGCTCGGCAACAAAGCCATTGGAGGTCCGTCGTCCGGCCATGGACGTGACTGAGTTACGGTGTTGAGAAGACGGTGGGGAGTAAGGTTTGTAGTCCTGATCTGCTTGTGGTGGCTGCGGTGCCTTGAACTGCATCGATGATTGACTCGAGACGGGCTTGCGTTGAAGTCTCAAGGGTGCCGGAGCCATGGAGCTATCGCCAAGGTCAAGCTTGGCGAGCGAGGAAGCCAGAAATGGCTGACTTGCAACAGAGGAACGTCGGCTATCATTCTCGTGACTGTCACTTGGCCCTGGCTGCTGTGTAGGTGGCCGGTACGGTTGATACGGACGGTAGGCTTTTGGCTCTGATTGTCGACGTTGTTGCTCCGGTTGTTGTTCTTGTGATTGAGACTGCTGCCGATAAGCAGAGCCGTATGGGGAAATGCCGCTATATGACATGATGACTAACTGATGAGACTCGGAGTCCCGATCTCACACTTGTGCAGATTTTACCCAGTCCGGAGTTTATGTTAACAGGTACAAGAGAACAAGAATTTCTGGCCTTTGGGGAGAAGAGAAGAGAGAGAGCAGGCTGGGGCTGTGGAGCACTTGATGAAAAAGCCCAACATTCACAACCTGCAAGATCGTCTGATGTGGCTGAAGCACACAACACGAGTCAGTCCACAAGACGGCTTTTGGCGAATGGGATAGCCCTGCTTCCAATTTAATTAAGCATCGGATATCGAGTGTTAACCGTCTTGGCGTTCCTTCAGCTAGACCCCAAGCAAACTGGTGCCTTGCTCAGCCGCAGGCGAAGCTTTTGGGGAGAACCCAATCGAGGAAATGTAAGGACCATCAGAGGCTGACAAGCCCCGAGGCCTTGCTGGTGTCGTCGTTGAAGAACTTGGGATCCGATTCACGACTTCATCAGTAACTTCCCTCTTGTTGGCTTCCATCTGGATGATTCCCATGTATATTCATGTTAAAGAGACAGTCTTGTAGCACATGATGAGGAGTTGAAGTTCGAAGTGGAACAAGGACGAACAGTACAGTCAGATCTGCAATTAACGATTATAGGGATAACGATATTCTGAGTTTAGCGATCAAATTTTGGCAGATCTTAGTTTAATGTATGGTGATAACGATTTTTCTGACTTATCCGATTCACGATCAATTTCCTGCTTACGTAACACATACAAATCGTTATATCCGTATAACTGTTTGACAGCTCTGCCAGCCAAGTCAGCCCGTCTGACAGGTTTTGACAGCCATGTAAAGAGGTGTTAGGAGCTGGCAAAACCTGTCAAACCGGTTCAAAATTTTACCACTTCCTACCCCCACTGTAAATGTTGGGAGCTCTAAGGAGCTCAGCACCCTACTAAATTTCGCGCAGTGTTTCCCTTTCTGATCGGAAGGGTTGACTCAATGCCAACCCTTTATTATAACGTTCATCACCCTTCAAACCATCCTTCTCAACACCATGCTCCCTACCGAGAGGCAGCGTCGTTATGCGATTAACGAGCTTCAACGTCAGAAGATTCGTTCGTATGCGAAGGCGAACCCCCTCCTCAACCAACGCGACGTAGCCGATTGGGCCACACGTGAATTTGGTCGCAAAGTGAGCCAGTCTACTGTGTGCGATTCTCTTAAACCCAAATTTGCCTATGTCGACAACAAGACCTTCGTACGCGGGGCTGTTGGAGTTACCAAAGTCCATACTGCTGACTACCCCGTCTTGGAGAAAGCTCTCTTCGAATGGGTTATGCGTATGGAGGGTAATAAGTTGCCCGTTACTGGAGAGATGATCCAGACTGCCGCCAAATCGTTATGGGAAAGGATGCCCGACTTCCGCCTCCTCAAGGCACCAAGCTTTTCAGTCGGCTGGCTGGCTGGGTTCAAGCGGCGTCATCACATCAAGAAATTTCGACAGTCTGGCGAGTCCGGGTCAGCTGATATCGAGAGTTCCCTAGAACAAATCCAGCGAGTCAAAACTTTGATTTCCTTGTTCGGTATAGACAACACCTACAACGCCGACGAGACAGCGTTATATTGGCTGGCTACCCCCGACACCACACTCGCTACCTGCGCCCAAAAGGGAAGGAAGAAGCAGAAGGACCGTATCACCATATTCCCTTGTTCGAATGCCAGTGGCACACACAAGTTGGATTTGTGGATTCTGGGCAAGGCCAAGTGCCCGCGTGCTTTTGGCAATGATGCTATCTACATCAGGAACCTTCCCGTTGTTTGGCGTAATAATAAGACCGCCTATATGACCGCCACTATCTTCATCGAATATTTGTACTGGTTTGATCGTCAGATGGCAGGTCGTCGAGTGTTGTTGTTAGTCGATGGTTTCTCAGCTCACGTCTCGGCGGTAAAACAACTTAAAGAACAACACGGCGACCAATACCTTCGCAACACGACCGTCGAATTCCTACCAGCCAACACCACCTCCATCTACCAGCCAATGGATCAGGGCATTATCAACAGTCTGAAGTTGCAGTACCGGAAAATCTGGCTACAGCATATGGTGAATCTTACACTGGATGGAAGAGATGCTGTCAAAGAGACTACAGTCTTGAATGCAGTACACTGGATTATTGATGTTTGGAGGAATAAGCTCACAGTTGAGACGATCGACAATTGTTGGAAGAAGTCACAGCTTTTAGGACCTGTGTATGGTCCTGAACGTCGCCCTCATGACTGGGATGAAGCCATTCACATGCAACACCTTGCAGATGAGCTTGTCAGAGCTGGGAGAATTAAGAAGGTGATGGATATCAACAACTTTGTCAACCCCCCAGAAGAGGAAGTGCTTGATACAGCCGAGGACTTGCTCACACAAATCGCTGAGGCTTTCACAGAGGTGGACCAACAAGATGCAGAGGAGGAAGCTGAGCAGCGCGAATCACAGCCAATTACAGTATTAGAAGCGCTTCGAGCTGTCAATCTAGTCATTCAGTTCGAGGAGCAACATGAAGATGTAGATTTGAAGGCGTTGACGGTGTTGAGACAACGACAGAAGGTCTTGGTTCAACAGCAGTTGAAAGAGAAGACAGGAACCAAGCAGGCCACTCAAGATTTGTACTTTAAGAACAATTTTAGAGCCAAATGATATAGAAAACTGTTATTCGGTACAATGCGACCATGTTCCGGGGTTTTCCCAGTAATCTTCGCCTTGTTTCGTGTAAAAATGACCCATATCTCAGATTAACGATATTCTGGGATTAACGATCAGAACTGGCATGACCGACTTGATCGTTAATTGCAGA
>RAOO01000164.1:0-39932 GCA_009805345.1 Neurospora sp. FGSC 26628
GTACGTACCGTTTCCCTTTGGCATAAGAAGGCCCTGAAGCCCAGCCTTCCTCTGGAGGTTGAGAGGATCAACAAGGCCTTCGAGACCAAAGTAGTTTATTAGCTGAATTGAACTACTGTTCCAAGCCCTGCACACAGCCCTTGTCACAGTTACTTATAGTTCCACGATGGAATTTTCAACGCACAGTTCCAGGGAAGAGATGTGTAAGAGTGTCTGGCTTCGATGGATCATTCTCGTCGAGTACCCCTTCTGAATCGAGGATAGCCTGGCATGTTCGGTGATCTTAACTCTGTTCATCCCATCCCCATAGACCGAGAGGCCATCAGGGCGGTGCTTGATGTTCATTACTGAGTCTAGACCCAAGCACACAGTAGTTCTACCAAGCAGTGCTTTACTCACCCACACATGTTTAGTCGAGAACTGGAACCATAAACCTCAACCGGAGAAGGATCTAGGCATCTTCAAACCGATTCAAGCTTGACGCAATCTGAAACGCTTGCGTTTGCCGCAGTCAACGAGGTATAAATACCTCAACGTCCAGTCTCGTCAAACTCCCTCAGCCAACTAACCCAGTCAGACAAACACAAAACGCCAACCAACAGCCCCGTCAAGCTTCAATACCTTATCACCTCTGCTAAGCGGACAGGCAGTCAGGATGTTTTCCCCATTCACCTCCACGAAAACCACCGGAACCGGTACTTCCACCTCCACCTCCGGTCAGACCCAAGTCACACAACCCTCTTCTTCCTCTACCTCGACTTCCGAGAACAATACCGGGAACAACCATTTGTACATGTCGAAGGGTAAGACATGGAGTTCGACTTCCGGGTCCGGATCAGGTCCTGGGTCTGGATCGGGGTCTGGGTCCAGTTCAAGAAAGAAGTGTGATATCTTGTAGAGTTCTCATATGACGATGTGAAGAGGAAAGGATGAAGACCCGTTCGAGTCATTGGGGGAATATGGGAAGGAGAATGAGGACATGTAACGAGTACAAGTTTTAGATAGAGGAATGAAGCTCACATGCGGTGCTTTCAACACTTGCTGCCTCATGCCCCATGCTTCAGCGGGTCTCGAATAACATGCAATCTCAACGTCGAGTGATGAGATGACTGTGATGCATCGTTCTAGATCCTTTGTAGTTGGACAATCACTCGATTTCCAGAGGGTTGGAAACTGGTATAACAGCCAGCAGTCTTCCGCTGTCCTTGCCCAGAAACTCCTGCACTCCAAGTGCCAGGATACCGAAGTTTCAAAATCGTTGAAACCCCACTCCCATAACAGCAGTACAGTCTAACTATCGCGCAAGATGTCGTCCTCCGACTCGAACACTAGCGGTTACCTTTCCCCTCCCAGCTCCTCCTCCACAGAAACTTCGTACGAGAAGACTCCATCATCCACTAGCACTACTAGCACTACCAGCAGCGGGTCGACAAGCACGTCTAGCAGCTCAAGCACGTCGTACACGACCGCCGAGACGGTGGTCGTCCCGAGCTCGACAAGTTCGGGGGCTAACAGGAAGTAAGTAGTAGCCAGGTGAGTGTACTCACATGTGTATCTGAAAGAGGAGGAGCGGGTGCTAAGGTCTGTGAATCGGGCAGAAGTTCGGTGGAGGATTGGTGGAGGAGTGTCCGATGAGTATTGTGGTAGCATGTTGGAATTAAGAAGGGGGAA
The DNA here is from genome assembly GCA_009805345.1 of Neurospora sp. FGSC 26628. Classification (NCBI taxonomy): domain Eukaryota; kingdom Fungi; phylum Ascomycota; class Sordariomycetes; order Sordariales; family Sordariaceae; genus Neurospora; species Neurospora sp. FGSC 26628. The sequence goes on from RAOO01000164.1 coordinate 1,672, forward strand.
ACAGAGGGTTAGGGTAAGAAGGGATCGGGCAATCGGAGCTACTTTGTATATCGAGGAGCACCAGGAATCTTTGGAAGAACTATGCAGATAAAATGGTGAAAGGAAGGGACACATCGAGACCTTTGCTGAGCCCATGATCGTGTGAAACGGCGGCGAAAAGTTGAAGTGTCGTCGTCGTAAGTGGAAACTCGTCGCCCTCTCCACTGCACTCGGCAGCAGCCGATAGCGCCGCAGCGCCGCAGCAATCAGAATCCACAGGGCGCTCAACCCCACCGAACCCCTGAACCACAGAGGATCCAGCGCTCCACCCACCAAAACATTGACAGCGTGGGGTAGCCCGGACAACAGCGTTGCGCTTTTGATCGTGAGCATCGACGGCACCGGTCGCCGAGGAAAGCGCCGAATGATCCAGGATATCAGATCTTGCTTGAGCGGGCCGCGTACCCCGGTTAGCACTTGGCAGGTTCGGAGAAGCACTCGGCGAAAGGACTGACTCCCGTCTAAAGGAATGGCGGCGACGGCGCACCAACGGCAACTGGAAAAGAGCCGCCAAGCCTTGGCTATAGCTTGTTTGAACGTTGGACGAGTCGTCGCTGGGTTTGCTAGGGCTGGTTTTGGCGAATCAGGGATGGTGGTCGTATTTCCGATCAGCACCGAAGCCAGTCATCTTGACGATGTGGGTACACGATCCATTGGAACTGGGTCGTGGGTTTGAAGGCTTGTTTGTGGTTGATGATATGTCAGCGAAACGCCGAGTTGGTTCGGCGAGTTCGATGGGTGGTGGTCAGCACAAATGACTGTTCGGATCGGAGATGTTAGTTGGTGGGGCAAAGGATCGGAATGGGGACGTTGATGCTTGGGTGATGGGTTTCGGAGGAAGCTCGAGTTAAGCATATTATCGATTCCAATAGAAAAGTTCTGAAAGACGGGAGTTTTGGGTGCAATTAAGCTTGTGGTTGTGTTCTGTTTGCAAGTATCACAGGACAGGTAACAGTGTCTCAAACTTTCACTTTAGTACGTGCCACCAGCAACTGTTCGCGGCATCCCTTCCGAAACATTTCTATGGAAAGAGAATTCCCCAAACCACTTCTCCTTCAAACTTCATCGAAAATCACGGCATGCGAAAAAAGTCAATTGCGCAAGCAAGTTCTTCTCACGTCGTTATCACCCGATTTTTCCTTTGTTTGTTCCGCCATTGACGTCAATCCGTAATCTCCCAAACAGTTCATCAACCAGTGCCTGCCAAGCGCCAACCCCCAAAAGTGAAGTTTATGGTTGCAGTCCTTGGATTGGACACGGCCGACCGCACCATCGCTCGCCATCGGTTGAACAAATAGCATAACTGGCTTCCAACACAGTGTATGGATTTATCGCGTCACACAACCTTACGCCCTTTGACAGAAGATGACTTGATATGCAGATCCGATAACAGTGTCAAACGCTCGTATGCCCGCTCTAATGCCGAGTCCAGTAACCATGCAAGGCCCCACAAACATTGTGACATTTTAACCCTGTCAGGCCCAGCCGCCGATGTGACTTGCGAATGGCGGATTTGTTGGTGAATTGCTTTGTGGCGGTTGGGAAATATGGGGCCACTACGGCGCGCTGCCTGCCGCCTGCAGATCGAATCCGGATGTAACGCGTGCTAAACTCCGGTCTCCGAGCCGGCTAACTTTCTTTATATCTACCCACCTGCAGCTGCATGTCTTCGTCTGAGCTTTCTTGATTCCTTCCTTTTCCCATCTGTCTTCGTCTGGCGCAAAATTTTTGACGGGCAGTTCAGGGACCTGTCCCGGCGCAAAGACGATCGGGTTCAAATTGTCAAGATCCAGACCCACTGACGAAACCGCGACAAAGGGAAGCAAACAGCGATAAACACTTTGCGCAATTCCAGCCCGTCGCGTTTTCGCTTCGTCTCCTCTCCTCAACAGTCATAATGGCCTCAACCACCCTCTCCCCGCCCAACGCTTTCGCCGAGCGCACCACCCACGGCCCCTCCACCGACTTGGAAGGTAACCTCTCCGACCAGTCCACTGCCACCGGCATCCCCTCTCCCTTCCGCGCATCCTCCGAAAAGTCTTCTCTCGCACCTCAGCCCGCTGCAACCAACACGGCTGCTGCCCCCGATGCCGACGAGAAGCAACAACCCACCACCGGCGGTCCTCCCCCCGGCGGCGGCTGGAATGCAGGCCCCCCACCCCCCAACGGCGGCCTAGCCGCCTGGCTGCAAGTCGCCTCGGTCTTCTTCATCTTCTTCAACACCTGGGGCTTGCTCAACACCTTCGGCATTTTCCAGACATACTACGAGTCTCCGTCGTCCATCTTCCAGCCTCCCGGTTCCGTGTCTTCATCCAACATCAGCTGGATCGGCTCCATCCAGTCGTTCATGGTCCTTTTGGGGGGTTTGGTGTCCGGACCGTTGTATGATAGGGGGTATTTGAAGCATTTGATCTGCGTGGGCGCGTTCGGGGTGGTGTTTGGGCATATGATGTTGAGTCTCTGCAAGGAGTTTTGGCAGGCGCTGTTAGCGCAGGGGTTTGTGGTGGGACTGGGGGCCGGGATGATGTTTACGCCGGGGGTGACGGTGTTGCAGAGTTATTTCAGTACGAAGATTGGACTTGCTACTGGTCTGGCGGCTGCTGGGTCGAGTTTTGGGGGTGTTGTGTATCCCATCGTCTTCTACAGGCTGATCGACCGGATCGGGTACGGATGGTCAGTGAGGGTGATCGGGTTCATTGCGCTCGGCACGTTGGCGGTTCCGGTCGTGTTTTTGAAGCAGAGAGTCAAGTCGGGGAGAGTCAGGGCGTTTGTGGATCTCACTGCTTTCAGCGATGGGCCGTACATATTGTTCACGTTTGGCGCCTTTGTCGGGTTCATTGGGTTGTATACCATGTTGTTCTACCTGAGCTTTTTCGGGGAGGATACGGGCGCGACGGATCCGGCCATGGCGTTTTATATCGTGCCTATCTTGAACGCTGCGAGCATGTTTGGACGGACGCTGCCGAATTGGTTGTCGGATAAGGTGGGGCCGTTCAACATCTTGATTCCCGGAGCGTTGGTTTGTGGCGCGTTGACGCTGGCTATGATGGGGGTCAAGAGTCTTGGAGTAAGTCTTCGCTCTTCCATGAGAATCTGTCGAGGAGTCTTTGCTAACTGTCGTTTGTGTGCAGGCTATCATCGTCGTCGCAATCCTCTTTGGCTTCTTCTCCGGCGTCTTCATCGCCCTCCCGACCGTTTGCTACATCGTTCTCACCAAGGACAAGTCCCGCCTTGGCAGCAGAATTGGCCTGGGTTATGCGTTCCTCGGTCTCGCTACCCTCATCGGGGGTCCCGGTGGCGGTGGGATTTTACAACAGACTGGTCATGGTGGGCATAATAACTGGACGGGAATGTGGACGTTCGGCGGTGTCATGCTTCTTGTTTCTGGTACCATGTTCATGGTCTTGAGGGGTTGGAAGTTCGGAGTCAAGTTGACGACAAAGGCATAGACGCGGAATATGGCGTTCCGATATGAATGGTTGAGTTTGAGGACAAGGAGATATCGGTTGTAGACAAGTTTAGCCAAAAACTGGTGTGTAGCTCCGTGTGTATACTACTCTAGATGTATTAAAAACCTAGACTTCCCTCTTGCATCTTCTTATATCCTTTGCGGATTGCCGGAAACAGCTTCAAGATGTCGGGGAGTTAATGTGCGTAGAAGGAGTAGTGTCGAAGATAGGCGTTCCCGTACTGTCTCGGCGGGCGACGCGAATGTGCATGTCGATTGTGACACTGGAACCCAAGGATATTTTCTGTTGCTCCTATATTTGAAGCTTGTCATTGTCATCAGGACGGAATGCGAACATGGAGCATGCGAATGTAGAGGATGGAGGGTATTTGAACACGGTGGAGCGTTTGACAAGATGGTTGCCTTTCATGGCATTTGGTTGATCCGTTCATAGATCAGCGACGGAGGTGGAAATGCGAGGACAGAAAAGGGCTTTGATACTGGAGTTTGTCTAACGGAAGTCGGAAGAGGAGAAACGGAAATCAAGGCAGCCTAATACCCAAGAAGGGAGTGCGTGTGAGGAGAGGCGCCAAGATGTGAGTGAATATGGAGGAGGTATGAGATAGATCTTGAACGCGGTCCATGGGATAGATAATGCATCGAGCATCAAAGACAGCATAAAGTAAGTAAAAAGGTAAAAAAAGAGAATCAAAAAAATCTCTTAAGGGCCACCGATGGGGATCGAACCTTTTTGTTGTTGTTGTTGTTGTTGTTGTTGTTGTTGTTATTTTTAACGTCTACTTCCGCCTCCCGTAGGGCATGAGACGTGCCACAGCGGTGAATCTAGTGTACAAAGATAAGAGCAGTGCCCTGATACGCCCTTTGGCGCCCAGTGTCCCTNACAGCGGTGAATCTAGTGTACAAAGATAAGAGCAGTGCCCTGATACGCCCTTTGGCGCCCAGTGTCCCTATTCCATCCACTAAACCAGTAATCCGAGGGCAAACCGAGGCCTATAGCCATTGTGTCTCACGTGCTGCCCATAGCGTAAAGATGGGGATCGAACCTGGGATGTGAGCAGCTGGAAAGGAGTAGAAGAGCCTTATTTTTCACAACCGGAAGGCGCCAATTACAGCACACCTAGAGAGCCTAAGGTACCCTTTCAGGTAAGAGAAGAGACTCTTAAAGGATCTAGGCTTCCTATGTGTTTCGCGTTCTGCGCAACACACCGCTCGACCACTGTCACAGGGTGTTGTGGCTGCCTATATAGTGTGCACTTTGGATTCTGCCTTGCAAGCAGAATCACGTCTACCTTTTACCGGGTAGTTTGGCGGACATTGCTATAGTGCACGCATGCATGCCCTGTCATAACCACCGGCCCTTGTTATTTGAAACACACAAAGACCTAGTATATCAACCCAACCGCCCTCCGCACCATTTCCCTATTCCTAACCATGAGTTTGCGCGCCGGGTGGGCATGTGTTTGTTTGTTTGAGTGCTCAGGCCCTATGTCGTCGCTATGATCTCGAGCTGGCACTTCTGGATGCAAAAAGAATTAGCAAAAGAATTGGAAGGGACCCGGATGGGAATCGAACTAGGGACGTAGAGCAACTGGAAAGGAGTAGAAGAGCCTTATTTGCGTAGCCGGAAGACGCCAGATACAATACTACTACAGGTAGCACGTTAACCAGACCTGTACAATCCCGCTGAAAGTACAGGGCGTACACCACGGTACTCGCTATAACGCAAGCCCTGATAGTCATCGCACCTGGGAGCGTCCAAGCTCAGTCCTGCGTACCGTGCAGCCCCGTGTGTTTCGCCCTCTGCGCAACACACCGCTCGACCACCGGCCCTTTGAATTGGTTATTTGTAGTACACAAAGACCTGCCCTATTCACCGCCCTCCATAGTTAGCACAATGCCCTTTTGTAAGAACATTACATGTGTTGTGGTGGGGCCTGTCCCACCTCTGCCATTCACTGGCCTTGTTATGTGGGTCCATGAGCCCACACCACCATTGTATTTTAGCCCTCCACATTTCTTTTCCTTTCTTGTCTCCTTAGCTTAGCACAATCAACACACTTCTTGTGCCCACGAACCCAAGAACATGACATCAGCCAAAGATTAAAGTGGGCAACTTCTGCACAGATCCGCACCCGTCAACACAATCCATACGTTTGCATTTGTAAATTTCGAGTTATTGCCAAGTAGAGTGGACCTTGGTGCGTTTTGCAACGTTCATTTTTAAGGTAGTTGTATATGAACTGTCTACGCTATCAAGACTTTACTCTTGCGCATATCCCGAAAACTCATCAGCTACAAAAATTCAAGCCGCCCGCTTTCCCAACGACGCCAGGATTCTAGACATAGAGCTCAATTCTTATGTCGCCCGAATGTGTGCATGCTGACACATCATGATGCTTCAAGTATGGGCAAAAGACAGACGGATTATTGTGTCTCTCTTTCGGGGAGAAAGTGGAGTTTATGCCGCTCCGCAGACGCTGGGGGGGCGGACACCGGAGCGGATGATAGCCTCGGTGAGTGTGACAAGGGCAGAGTTCTGGGCTTGGAACAGTAGTTCAATTCAGCTAATAAACTACTTTGGTCTCGAAAGCCTTGTTGATCCTCTCAACCTCCAGGGGAAGGCTGGGCTTCAAGGCCTTCTTATGCCAAAAGGAAACGGTACGTACTTGAGGTACGTATCAAGCCTTGTCGCCTGAGGTTTCAAGGCATCTATCTAGCAGCCAGCATACATGTGGATCTCCTGAATGCCTTCATCCATTCTCCATCTTCCTTCTGGCGCTGTCCTTCATCTGCCGCCCTGCTTCTTGTCTGGTTGGCTGGGGTTGCTTCTGGGATGACTGGGGATTGTCTCATGGTGTTTCATCAGCGTCAGTGGCCGAGGGTCCGGCCGAAGGTCCGGCCGAAGGTGAGTGTTGCGGCCGGATGCCACCGGGCATCTCGAGGCTAATGCCAGGCGTTGAGGCTCTGCTGAGCCTTGCGACCCTAACCCCTGGACTGTGGGCAATGTCCGTGTGACAGTGAGTCCGGGCCAGCGTGCCTCCCTTACCATAACCAAAGAAGACCGGTCGCTGCTGCCTTCGACAGCGGAAGAGCGTTATGTCGTCCGATCTTGGAACACGACGTGTGGACTTTCCAGGTTGAGCCGTACCCCACCACAGTCCAAATCTGAAGGCTCGACCTGGACTGACCTTCGTGCTGCCCGCGCCTTGACCAAGTCGCGGCCCGCTCGAATCTGCCTGCCACTGATATTACTGTTGGAGGTAACGGGATGAGGCAGCACAAGTGGCAATGAATGTGGGGGTGAATTTGATGTATTGATTGACTTAAGAGAGAGAGAGAGGGAGAACAGAGCAGGAAGGACGAAGTCCGACGTGGTTTATATACAGGATGGCTATGTGTGGATCGTATCCACTTAGACAGGACGCCAAAGAATGGGATGGCTTCAACAATTACAACACACTTCCAGGGCACAGAACGGCTTTCGATAACTGCCCGGCTGTCTCAAATTAACCCACTCCGCTCCGCTTCTTCTTAGGCTGCGGCGTCAAGTCGATAAGTCGACAATCATCTACCGCCTTGGACGACTCGACAACATCTTCCCTGGGAAATTATCTTCTCTGCGACTGCGACTCCTTTCTCACGCGATGGCGGACAAGCGAAAAGCGAGTGAGGAGCCCGAGGACGGAGAGCAAAGCGACTCGAGGAGGCACAGGCCTTTTGGTAGGTCTCTCGCTTGCTTTTTTGTTTCTAGTTACCCAAGCCCGCCAGACCTACGCGACGGATGGTTTGGCAGTTTGTCTTGTACAGGGGCGAGGAATACCCTGACCAAACGTGTCCTTCTACCGACGGCTGCGAGGAGTACCCTGACCAAACGTGTTCTTTTACCGACGGCTGCGAGGAATACCCTGACTAAACGTGTTCTTCTACCGACCGCTAAGGTATCTAGATATCTGTTGGAAGTCCATAGCCTACGCGCCCCTTGCCGGGCTTCCCAATCACCAGCACTTCCATCCTGGGTATTGAGGCTGCCCTGGCTTTCCCTTCTCCGCTTCCCTTACCTGTTTAAGATCAAGCCCTCTTTCTCTCGTTACCTTTCCCCCTTCAATACTGTCACTCGCGATGCACAACCAACTTGGCGATCTATGGGACCCATCGAAACTTCTGGTGTGCTAATATTGACGTCTTCGTTGTCTTCTGTCAGAGTTCTACCCCCGGAGAGCTTTCGCGGGACCCTCTACGTGGGAGAGAGAATCGAAGATGCGGACCAAGCTATCAGAAGAGCCCGGAACATCACAATCACTGCGCGAGCGTCAACCAACGAGGACTTCATGCTCGCAATTTTCACAGACGCATCCGCCAAGAAACAAAATGGGCGTACTACCGGCGGATATGCTGTCGTTTTCGAAGACTTTTGTCCGCATACATCGAACAGAGGACAGCACTTGGAGATGGCATGGAACATGCTCAGTCGGCGAAGCTCTTGCTTTTTCTCAAGCTCTCCAGGTAGCAGCTTATCATTTACGTGCCATCCCAAGAACTCAGGGTACGCCAGTCAAGACAGTCGTACTATTCATCTTTTCGGATGCTCTCGAGGTGCTTCGAATGATCAAATATGGGTATTCTTACCTCGATGGAAACTTCCGACGCGATCTGATGATGAAAATCGTCCGCCTGGTACGGCAATTATCCCACGAGGTCTGTAATATTCCGGGATACGATGTTAGCATTGAGGGTTACTGGGTAAAGGGACACGTTGGTGTCGTGGGAAATGAGCGGGCAGACGAACTTTCGAAACGGGCGCGCTCGGAGTCTCGAAACATTTTCCTCATCAAAGGCAAAGAACAGGATCCCAACTTCTTGCCACCCGCCGCTCATATCCAACTCTTAGACGATATCGAAGTGGAGACAACACGCCTGTCACGCCATAGACCGGCACAAGCGCGAGGCGCACGGAATGGTCGCGGCGGGAACAACCGTCAAACGTACCCTCGTGGACGTGGAAACTATGGCCCGTCTTTCTCTCCTCTTGCCTCCAATCCTCGCGGTGCTTATAGCCCGCCTCCTTGAGCCTCAGAATCCTTCAACCCGAGTCTAGATCCCAGAGGGATGCCTCGATATCCTCGCACATTCTCCTCTTCTTCGGCGGGAGGACAGCGCCCTCCTGTTTCCGAGAGGTCAAGACCCGAAAGCGGCGATCCCACCAGACTCTATGATACTGGTCCTGGTACTGGTCCGCGTCCGGCCAGAGAGAGAGAGCCTGCATCCAGCACAGAAACAGCTCGGGCAAATGATGCGGAGAAGCCACGACCCGAAGAAGAGGCGCCCGTCGTTCACCAATCTGTTGATAACGAGCCAATCTTCGTTATCCAAGAGCTATCAACCGTCAACCACCAACTCGCGGACAAGGAAAGGCCGGAAGGCCAGGACGATGCAATGACCAGCCAGCAAGACGGTGAGAAGATGGAGCCAGAGGTTGTGCTTGAGGCTCAAGCGTCTTTCCACGGTCGAATCGACGAGCAGAGCCAAGCGCTGGAGGAACACGCAGTCCCCAGCAACATGACATATGAGGAGGAGCCTGTAGTTGAGAGGCAAGCGATCGAGAAGCACAATGCATTGGGGCGGCCATTGGCAGATGATCAGGAACCGATCGCTCAAAAGTTCGTTGAGGAAAAGGCAGCATCGGAGCCAGAGGTCCAGGAGCCCGTCAGCATGCCAGCCGTTCGGACAGAGTCTGCGGTGAACGAGCAAGCGCTTGCTTTTCACAAAATCCTCGATCAAGAGGAGCCTTTACGCAAACGTGAAGGTCAAATCCCCTTTAACCACGAGGCCGTCCTAGAGAAGGAACCGACACCCGGTCTTGAAGTCCAGACTCCTGTTAACCCCCCGGCGGCTGAAGAAGACGAGTCAGCTATAGAACTTTTGCTGAACGAGCAAACCCTCATTGATCTCCAACTCGCGTGCGAGTATCTCGAGCGGTGCGAGCGCCGCTGAGAGGCTCTAACTTCAGCCGACGACGAGGACGAGGACGGCGCAGACGAGATGGATATTTACAAGGACGATATGAGTGAAGGGCAGACCCAGGCTGCCGTCGACAGGCAGCTGGTGGAGGAGGCGTAAGCGACTTTGGCTAGGATGATGGCTTCTGAAGTGCAGGGGCATGTCTCACTTGGACCGCTATCTGTGGGAGTTCAAGTCCTATGAACTTGGACCTGTTTCAAATTGCTTCTTGCAAGGCAACGGGTTTGGCGGTGGTTTTCCCGGGATGATTGTAGTATGGCTGGAAAGAGTAGCAACGGTAGTAGTAGCCAAAAGGTACTGGTCGATTGTATCAGTTGGTTGCTTGCTGAAGAGCCAGTATCTAAAGAGGCCTGGGAAGGCCGTCTTTATATACCGGCCTTCATGGACCCGAACCTTCATCTCGGGTCCCCGGGACCCGAGCCATGGATCCCTCCCTTCGGGTTCTTCTTTCTGTTTGTTTGAGATACCCCCAGTACCTTGGACAGTGTCGCAAGGTCCTTTGTTTGGAGTAGAAGTGCAAATGGTACAGGGGAGAATGGGGATAGGGAGTGTTGACACTCGTTGGTTCTTTTCGCAGACTCTCATTGCTGAAGGCGTAAACTTGAGCGATGCTATCGGCTTCTGGCGGATGTTGGTAGATATACCAACAAATTATGTTTTTGTTCCTTTGTGTGCCAGTTTTTCCACTTCTATCCTCACCAAACGGCGGGAAGGCGGTAGTGCCGCATATCACGCCCTTGTAATAAACAGTCCGCGGGCCAGGGGCCCATAGCGCTCCTGTGAAATGAAATGGAACAACAGTCTTTCTTCTCTGGTCAATGACGGTACTTGTTGGTTGGAACAAAGGTACGAGCAGCCAACATGTAAGCTTCCTGCCGTCTAATATCCCTGTTGGAACGGCTAAAGACAGACCAATTAACTACGACGGGATATAGTGTGTGTGCCCTATGTGGATGCCGACAAGACTGTGAATCTCTTCTGCCGCAACCTATGCAGCGATCACCAACACCAACACAACGCTAACCTCGATATGCAGAACAAGACTGGTTAATATCAGTAGCCAAACGTCAGACGGACTGAGCGAGGATATATTATAACCTCAGGCACAATCACTTGCGCTGTGATTTTTAAGACATCTTGTTCACCCAGGAATTAGGCATTCATCTCAGTGATTCTATCAGCATTCGTCGTCAACCAGTAACAATCAGACAACCATCAGAGTCGTTCATCGTGCACACCCAGCGAGACCAACCACACAAATCCTTCTGCCAGAGACCATTGATCCACCCTTACCAACCAAAATGTCGAGCAAATCAAGCGATCCCGGCAACACGCTTCACCCTCATGTTGCAGACGACGTTGTAGGTGAAGCCAGTATCAGGGGTAACTTGTTTCTTTATGCCTCTACCAAGAGCGTGAGAAGCGGCGAGAAAACGTCTTCCGATACGAACAATAAGCCCTATGTGGTAGTCGAAAACTTCCAGGTTCCGACGTCTGGAAAGGGAACTTCTGGAGGCCAGGGAAGATGAGTCCCTCTGTGCTATAGCCCACTCAACTACCGCAGGTACGTCAATTGGCTGTCGCTTCCTGGCTCAAGTGAGATATTGTCACACGGACATTTGCCCACAGTTCTGGGTTAGGGTTGCCGAGGCTAACAGAGCCTCAACGCCCGGCATCAGCCTTATAAATGCCTGGCGGCCTCCGGCCGCGAGACTCAACCTCACTTCGGCCAGACTCTCGGCCACTGGCACAACNTTGCCGAGGCTAACAGAGCCTCAACGCCCGGCATCAGCCTTATAAATGCCTGGCGGCCTCCGGCCGCGAGACTCAACCTCACTTCGGCCAGACTCTCGGCCACTGGCACAACTTACCCGAACCCCTCTCGCACCATCAAGCAATCACAGCCAACCAAGCAAGAAGCAGAGCGACCGGACGAAGGACGGCGTCAGGAAGGAGATCAAGAAGGGATGAAGCTATTCAGAAGRATCCACATGTATGCAGATCYCTATATAGATGCCTTGAAGCCCCAGGCGACAAGGCTTGGTACGTACCCCAGTACGTACCGTTTCCCTTTGGCATAAGAAGGCCTTGAAGCCCAGCCTTCCTCTGGAGGTTGAGAGGATCAACAAGGCCTTCGAGACCAAAGTAGTTTATTAGCTGAATTGAACTACTGTTCCAAGCCCTGNAGGCTTGGTACGTACCCCAGTACGTACCGTTTCCCTTTGGCATAAGAAGGCCTTGAAGCCCAGCCTTCCTCTGGAGGTTGAGAGGATCAACAAGGCCTTCGAGACCAAAGTAGTTTATTAGCTGAATTGAACTACTGTTCCAAGCCCTGCACACAGCCCTTGTCACAGATATGCGCTAACAGAGTGGCAGGTTGTTCTTCAGACAAGTGCTCTGTGCAGACATGGAGCAGGTCTAGCTGGAGGGTAGGTGTGAGACTTGAGTTTGGTATGGAAATGTGGTGGATGGGCTAGGAAATAGAGTGTTATCCATATGGACTCGGAGAGTCGGAGTGGATTGCAGGCTTGGAGCTGTGGTTCGTGCGGCGTGCTGCCGTCCCAGTGCTTCTTCTATGTTAGAGTAGCTAGGTACCTACCTACCACGAGGGTTCAATCGGCATCGTCTCTGTCGTCGGCTTTCCTTTTCCCAACTTTGCTCCCTCTTCACTCGGTATCTATTCTAGTTCGCTACATCCGTCCTTCTAACGCCCTTACGCTCGTCGCTCGGAACGGTAGGGCTGAGTGGGGGTCCGTTACATTGGACATGATCTGCAGGAACACCCGGCCGCCAGCAGGGTTGTGCCATGCACATGCATCGGCGCGGAGGAAGTCTCCACTTCAACTGTCAACGTCAATCCCAACAGCTACTGTCACGAAAACGCTGTAGGGAGAACATGAGGTTGAAAAGACTTATTTAGGTATTACACGAAGGGGAAAATTGACGAGAGTAGGTACGACGAAGGCTTAGCTCCAGCTCGCTCCACAGATGGTGCGATTGTGGATCATCAGGGAAGCTTTGCAGGAACGACAACGCTGTTGCCAGGTGCCGTGCCGTGCTGTGACGGCTGGCAAGGAAAAGAGGGGATTCAACTGTTGATATAGGATACAAGGGAAGAGGAGTCAACGAGGATGGATGTCTGGGGTAAAGGATGAGCGAGAGTCTTGTGCTGGCAAGGGTGCTGGGTTGCTTTGTACTTGTATTCCCGTGTCCTGGAAAGCAGATTGGTTGCTTGAGATAGCGTGAGTGCTGGAGGTGCTCAAACGCGTCTTGGTGAAAAAACTTTGGGAAGTCTCGACTCTCGAGGCTTGTGGTCAGCTTTGGAAGCGCGGGTCACAAAGTTGTCAAATGGTGGGTGGGCTTGATGCGTTTTGTTGTCTTGCGAAGAGACTTGGAGATATTGACCGCAGCGGGAACGGCTGTATTTCTCTGTTTGCGTGGTTGTTCTGATCCAATGGAAAGCTTCCAATGCTGGTGCAACTTAATGTGTCATACGGCGAGTCGCAGAGGCTGTCCCGGGGACTGTCGGAGATCATAGCATCACGGGGATAATAGGGAAGAGGCAAAAAAGGAAGAGCAGTGAGACAATGACAAGGTAACTGTTACGATCCAATCAACGGACCTTATGTAAGCTAGCTAGGTTGACCAATCAGGTAGGACCCGGGGTCCCGAGCTTACGGGACTACGGGTCGGACCCGATGTCCCGAGTTTACGGGACCACGGGGCGGTCACGGGACGAGATTGAAGACCAGTATATAAGAAGGCCTCCCGGCCTTCGTTATTCTGGTTCTTCAGCAAGCAATAGCTTTCACAATCGATCAGTACCTTTTGGCTACTACTACCGTTGTTCCTATTCCCAGCGATATACTCCTGTGCTTGTAACGGTTCGTCTATCAACCCCCTGCACAGCAGTCACAACATTTAACAATCACTTGGCAATCCCGTGAACAAGGCTCTCCCCGACCACAAGTCACAACACTCCTTTCAACACAAAAACAAAGCCTGCATTCAGTTGCAACTACTCTCTGCAAACATGCTGCGACCTGCAAAGAGTCCAATCCCTTCCCATCACGACCATTCCCTTCTTTTCCATCAAACCATCACACTTAGCTCTCTCAATTACTACGCCCACGATTCTCCACGCATGCAAAATTTTCGCAGCTTCCAGTCTCCCATGCATCTCGCACCTCCCCGGCACCAGCACTCAAACCTTACAATTCCTCTCTTGCATTCCTACTTCCAACATCTTCACCTCAAAATCATATCGCATTTCTACCAGACACACCACACCCGCAAAACCATCGACGCCTGCAACCCACCTCACTTCCACCACCGCCTCCCATTCTCCCATAGTCCCTTGCTCCCATCACTTCCCACCACTACCCTTATACTCCACCGTCTCGACCTTCACCCCCGTCTTCCCATCCTTGCTGCCGATATTGCTACTATTGCTGCTCTCCTCCTTCTTCTGACCAGAGCCAGATGCGTCCTTGTTCTGGGACGCTGATGGCGAGGAAGAGTGGTACTCGCTCACCTTCGCGCTTATGTTCCCGAACGGCATAATCGAGTAGGCCTTTCCATTGGCCTTCCAGTAGAATGGGTTGGGAATATTGGGCCAGGGCATTTTGAGAGGGGGTTTATAGGTGCTGTACTATGTGGTAGAGGTTGGGCTTGGTTGTGCAGGTGCTATGGTTGATGGTTGATGGATATGGAACTGGAATTTTGTTGTGATGGGCCTGGATTTAGTTTGGGGGATTGTAAGGGAGGTGGGAACTGGTGGTTAATCCTGCGAAAGAAAGTAGAGTGTTCATTGTGCAAGAGGTTGGTTTATATTCGTGATGTGGATCAAGAGCGAAATCGCTTGACGTTGGTTTTGACATTCTGTCATGAATCAGGTGTATGCATGCGAGGTATCATTCTCCATGATCTGCATCAGGGGTGCTGTTCTTGGCATGGCTCCGCCGACAGGGCCGGGATGAACCACCATCGTTCTTCACGATGTCTGATGCAACGATTCTACCTACACTCCGAAAGTACAGTCCAATGCTGGTTTGTTTGTTAGCTTGGTACCCCGAATGAGACTCATACTAGACCGTTCTGAACGCTGTAATAGTATCTTGAACTGCATAATTATTACCCAAAAATAGATTTTTGGTATCTGATTTGACATGTTTATACTGATATCAAGCACCCGTTATCAAAGAAAACACATAAACTAGATGTGGAAACGCCTGGACAAGTTGACTAAAGGTCTCCAGCTAACAAAATTTCCACGGGTATTTTGTATGAGTCTGCACAAATCCGGGTCTCAGAGTTTCGTGCAACAAGCATCAAACCGAGCAAACCAATCCCTGAAAAATTCCATGATACACAGCACCAGACTTAACCGCCCATGTTTCTGTCCAACTCGAAGCACGTGTGTGCTTTGGCCCTTCCTGTCCCTCTCTGTCGCACTTTTAACGGGGCGGTTCATCACCGGTTCATCCCAGAGACATGAGACAGTGTCTCCACTGCCACATCATTCCAACACCAGCGACTGTTCGGTTCTTGGCAAATCTTCAGCTCGGCGATCGGTGCTCCACTTCGACGGACTAAAGGGGTCAATGATTGTGGCGCCTCGCTTTTGGCGCTGGGAAGTTGGCTCAAAGTGGGTAGTTGGCGCGCATCACCGCCTTTTGTTGAGATTCGCGGTGGGTATATAAGATCGCACTTGCCCCCTTCAACAAATTGTGCGACGGGGAACATAGCCCAGTGACTACGGTAAAGATGGGTGAAAAAGGCATCATCGAACATCCTGAACTCCTCAAGTTGGGAGAGTCTCTTCCTCCTGGAAATCCCCATGTAAGTCGGTCGCAACTCGCATCAATCTGCTGAAGCGAACCTTGGAACGAACTGACCATCTCCACACAGGGAATAAGCGTCCACCTCCCAACATGGGAAGACACCCTCGGCTGGGCGTCACGAGACCGTCGCATGGTGGACACCATGGTAACTGGCTACCCGCGCTTCTTCATCCCGCGAGTAGTTGAACGGCTAGCCGAGCGACTGCTCGAGAACTTCACCCAGTCCCACAGCCACGAAGACACCGACATCGACCTCCAGGGAAAACATGCCTTGATCCTCTCCACCGCCCACCACGCGCTCATGTGTCGCCAATTCTTCCGCCAGAAGGTTGACCCCAATTCATCCAAAGTGAACTTCGACATCCTCATCGCCCACTGGGGCGGCAGCATCACCGCCTTCCGCGAAAACGATGACTTGCCCTCCCAAAAACCTCAACCACCCCTCGGCCAAGAAGACATCTTCCTCCTCCCCTACCCCGTCGACATGTTTCCAGTTGCCAAATCCTTCTGGCAGCATACCGGGTTTGGGATTTCCAGCCGGCGAGCAACTTACTGGATGGATTGTGCCCCCTTCTTCCAACCCACTTCCACTCCGAACGCACAAACCAACAGTCTCAACCACCCACCTCCAACACCATTTGACGAGGACACCAACGCCAAAGCCCTCTCGGCAATCCGCACCCGCCTCGCAAACAGCTACTCCACCCCCACCCTCCCCGTTTCTAACACCGACGTCTTCCTCTACCCAACAGGCATGTCCTCCATCGCCGCCATCTCCTCCGCCATAAAATTCCTTGTCCTGTCCAGCCCCGACCTCGACGGCAGCCAACGAACCCCCTCAGTAGCCCTCTTCGGCTTCCTCTACGTCGACACCCTGAAGCTCCTATCCAACCTCCTCGGTTTTACTCTTCATCTTTACCCCTTCTCCACGCCCCTCTTCCCATCCACAACAACCTCCTCCTCCTCCTCACCTCCCCCCACCTCCTCTGCCCCGTCCCCATCCTCCTCTCTCTCAGAAATGCTGGCCTCGTGGGAGCTGCAAATTGATTTATTGATAACCGAATTCCCCGGAAACCCACTCATGCAATCTCCCGATCTCGCTACCCTTTACGATCTCTCGCGGAAGTACGGTTTCGCGCTGGTGGTGGATGATACCGTCGGCGGCACGGGGGCGAACGTGAATGTCCTGGGGAAATGCGATGCGGTGGTGAGCAGTTTGACCAAGATGGTTAGTGGGGGGTGTGATGTCATGGGGGGTTGCTTGGTTTTGAATCCGGACGCGGCAAAGTATGGGGAGTTGAGGGGGACGTTGGAGGAGGGGTCGTCAGGAATGGGCGGTGTCACGGCTGGGGGGAAGAGGAATTCGGGGTATGGAGCGGAGGTGGAAGTAGACGGGGGAAGCGAAGGACAAGGAGGGGAACTACCAGCGATAGGGGAAAGGGCGGAGGTGAAGGTGGAAAGAAAGGAAGAGACGGAGAGAAGCTGGTTCCCAGCCGACATTGCAGTCATGGAACCCAACAGCCGGGACTTCATCCACCGCGTGCGCAAAGCTAGCGCCAACGCCGAATGGCTTGTCCAGCATCTTCTTCGACCACACGACAGCGTACAGGAAGTCTACTACCCCAAAGGATCATCGACAGAAAGCATCTACGAGCAGTTGCGGGTGAAACCTACCGCTGATGACGAAGGTGAAGGCGGATACGGCTTCCTAGTCTCCATCAAGTTCCAGACTCCAGCCAAGGCCAGAGCGTTTTATGACGCACTAAATGTGGCAAAGGGGCCGAGTCTGGGAACCAACTTCACGCTGTGTTGCGCGTATTCGCTATTGGCGCATTATCGGGAGTTGGAGTGGGCGGCGGAGTTTGGGGTGGTGGAGGATCTGGTGAGGATTAGTGTCGGGTTGGAGGATAAGGAGTGGTTGGGGGAGAGGGTGGGTAGGTCACTGAAGGCGGCGGGGGAGTGTGAAGAGTGATGGTTGAAGAGGGTGCAGGAGAAAGAACGGGGAGGGTGCAGGAGAAACAACGGGGAGGCTGATGGTCAGCAAGATTGCACTTGACGTAGCGAGCGGGCGGTTTGGAGCGTGGACGATAAGTTAATGAGAACAGATACCCTCTATTGCCCTTATCCAGGCATGTCCACGAATAAATGATGCCTTTCGTCCCCGTTCGCTTGCGTGCAAGCCAATGAGAGGCCTCCCTCGTCCCTACAAGCGACTATCGAACAGAAACCCTAATCAGTACGAGGACGGGATCAACGACAGCCTCCCACCATCGTTGACAAGGATCAGACCATTGCAGAAGCTTCCGGCACGGCTCGCAAGATACAGGACGGTGCCAGCCATCTCTTCCTCACCACCAAACTTTCTAGTAGGGATAAAATGCGGACTTTCGAAGGACTCGTTTCCGGGATCACGGTTTCCGATAAGTCCGGCAGCGAGCTCGGAAGGGAACACTTGTTTTGTTAGCATCAGTCCACTGACACACGTAGACGGAACAGAACTTACACCCCGGAGCCAGTGCATTCGCCCGAATACCATAGGGAGCCAAGGCCGAGCTCGCCTGCTTGGTCAAGTAGATCATCGCAGCCTTGCTGCTTCCATACGCCGGCGTCGACACCGTCTTCCGGCTGTATCCCGCGATACTCGCCGTCACAATGATCTGGCTCTGAACAGAGGGGACATCACTCCCGGGTTTAACCGGCTTGCCGAACCCACCCTTCTCGACAGCGTTCTTGTTGCCTGCCTCCAGCAACTCGAGGAAGGCGACCATGGAGAAGAAGGCGCCGGTAACGTTGGTGTTAAGGCACTTGGTCATCTCCTCCATCTGGAAGTTGGTGAACAGGTTCTTGCGGACTTCCGAGAGAGGAAGGCTGGTATCCCACTTATTCGAAGGACCCAGGACGCCAGAGTTGGCGACAAATAGGTTGATGTAGCCGACGTCATTCTGGATCTTGTCCACGCACTTTTGCAGGGAGGCCTTGTCGGTGACGTCGCAGACGATGGCGACGATGATGCCCCCCTCGGGGTTGGCTCGGACGGCGGCGGAGAGGACATCGGCACGACGGCCGAGGATGTAGACTCTCTTGGCACCGTTGGCGGCGAGGCCTCTGGCCATCATAAGGCCGATGCCTGTAGGTTCAGGATGGTTAGCCTACGGTCGTTGGAGGAGAGGGCCTTGGGCTGGTCTTGAGGGCATAGGGAGACTCACCTGTCCCGCCGCCGGTGATGACTGCTACCATGCCGTTGACATTGAACAGGTTGTTCACGGCGAGGTCTGACATGGGGGTTCGGGAAGTCATCTTGACGGTAGGTTCTGGTGAGTTCGATACAGAAGATGCTCCTTGGGGTTCTGTCTGATCGAGTCGATGTAGTCTGTTCTGTGGCCGCCAAGTTCAAAGTCGCATTCCAAATCCACAAATAATGGATGATGTCATGAGTGGATGGAGGTTTGTTAGCTTAAACAGGTCCTCGGTGGTTTTAAACTGGTTCCAGGTCAACTGTTCCAGCTCCCAGTTCCTGTAGCTGTGATGGCTGCTTTTATAGCATAATGCATTGAACCTTGGTGATGCACATGCACTTCACGTTCGGATTTCTTGGCCAATCTCCATGATCTCCTGCTTTTGCCGCAGGTATCGGACTTATTGGGGATTGCCGAAGTGTTGTGTAGGACAGGGCGGCGGTCGATCTGAATCCGGCCGATGTCTGGAGCCTTGTTAGCCATGTTAATGCATCTGTCAATGGCATGCCAGGTGACACCGATGGCCATCGTGCAGTCTCAGCAGGTGTGAAACAATATCGTCAAAGTTCTATCACCAACATGAACTGGGAAAAAAGTACTTTCAAGGAATGAAGCTGGCTGAACCAATAGGAAACCTAAGACATGGGACGCTTGAACCAAGAGACAAGCTTGAACAATCTACAACTGACACCCATTCGAGCCGCAATGGCTGGAATCACTAAAAAAAAAAAAAAAAAAAAAAAAAAAAAAAAAAAAAAAAAAAAAACACAAAACGTGGGGGTCGAACCCACAACCTTGAGATTAAGAGTCTCACGCTCTACCGATTGAGCTAGCCGGGCAGCCAAAGCTGCCGTTTGTTGAAGACACGACTCGGAGCCAGCATCTAAGAACCCAACCGGGTCGCTTTGCACTGGTCACATCCGTCAAGGGGGTCGCCTGCAGTAGAGGTACCAACATTCCCTTCGATTGAACGATTTCCCTGTTGATGTGCTGATTGAGGAATGTGCGATGATGGATGCAAAAGATGAGCGACAGGCAGACGGGTGATTGCACCAATGTCGGGTCGGTGGTCAGAGATCCAGAACTACCGGGTAACTACCGGGTAGGTCGAACGGGACGGCATCAGATGGGCGTTTCGAGAATGCGCGTTGAAGATGAAGGAGATAAAAGATGATATAATCGATCATTCAGAACGGCATTGCTGGCGGTGAGATGCAATGCGGGGAGATCATTGTCAACAAGACAGGAGATGGCGCGGGGTCAAGACCACTAATACGGGTTAGGGTTGTGTATGGATGACTCCGCGGCCTCCAAGATTTTCCGCAAGCTGTCACAGTCACAGATGGAGGGGTCCACAAGTCCGATTCGCGGGGCCGGCCCGCGTCTGGAATTTGGGAAATTGTGAGTCAAAGCCCCACCATACCTCTGCCAGACGGAGACTCCAGTACGGCGCCGTCCGCTTGCCGCTCCGATACCCCGACATATACACAACCACACATAATGGCGCCCCCAACAAACACCACCGCGTCCTCCGAGGACCTCGCGACCGACATCCTCGCTGCCCTCGACAAGTCGCAGCCCCTCCTCTCCAGCGATGCCTTCCCCAGCGCCACCTTCGTCGACCTCAAGGCCGCCCTCGACAGGCTGGCGTCGCGCGAGATGGTAAAATACGACACCATCGAGCGCCAGGAAGCCCTCCTCGAACCCGAAGCCGAACAGATCGCCGCCAATGGCTCCCACGAGGCCCGCGTCTTCGAGGCCCTGCGCCAGGCCGTCGAGGGTCTGTCCGTCAAGGAGCTGGAGGAGGCCATCGGCGACAAGAACGTGGTCAAGATCGGCCAGGGCAAGGCCTTCAAGGAGAAGTGGATTAGCAAGACCAAGGACGGCAAGTTCACGGCCGTCGCCGACAAGATCAACGACACCACCCAGGAGCAGATCAAGATCGTCCAGCAGACCAAGTCACACCCCGACGCCAAGATCCTCGCCGACCTCAAGAAGCGCAAGCTGATCCGCACACAAAACATCTTCTCCTTCAAGATCCACAAGGGCCCCAAGTTCGCCCTCAAGATTCCCGAGGAGGCCACCGACCTGACGGCCGACATGATCGCCTCGGGCGCCTGGAAGACGGCCACCTTCAAGCCCTACAACTTCAAGGCCCTCGGCGCCACCCAGAACGGCGGCGCCCTGCACCCGCTCAACAAGGTGCGCCAGGAGCTGCGCAACATTTTCTTCGAGATGGGCTTCGAGGAGATGCCCACCGACAAGTTCGTCGAGTCCGGCTTCTGGAACTTCGACGCCCTCTTCGTGCCCCAGCAGCACCCCGCCCGCGATCTTCAAGACACCTTCTACATCTCCGACCCCAAGGCCGCCGACTTCCCCCGCGCCGACTCGCCCGACGATACAAAAGACTACCAGGCCTACTGGGACAACGTCAAGGCCGTGCACCAGGACGGCAAGTACGGCTCCATCGGCTACCGCTACCCCTGGTCCGGCGACGAGTCGCTCCGCCTCGTCCTGCGCACACACACTACCGCCATCAGCGCAAACATGCTGCACAAGCTGGCCGCCACGAAGGGCCCCGACGGCCGTCCTCTCCCGGCCCGCTACTTCTCCATCGACCGTGTCTTCCGTAACGAGACCGTCGATGCCACACATTTGGCCGAGTTCCACCAGGTTGAGGGTGTCATTGCCGACTACGGCTTGACCCTCGGTGGTCTGATGGAGTTCATGGAGATCTTCTTCGGCAAGATGGGTCTGCATGATTTGCAGTTCAAGCCCGCTTACAACCCTTATACCGAGCCCTCGATGGAGATTTTCGCTTACCGTGAGTACACCACCACATCTTTGGGCCAAAGAATCGAAACACTAACAAACAAACACAGACAAGGGCCTCGGCAAGCTCGTCGAGATCGGAAACAGCGGCATGTTCCGCGCCGAAATGTTGGAGTCCATGGGTCTTCCGTACGTTTATCTTTCTTTCATTTCCCCCTTCCTTGCCCTTCCCTCCCCACATCTTGTGTGGACGACTACTAACACACCTACAGCAAGGACATGCGCGTCTTCGGCTGGGGTCTTTCCCTCGAGCGCCCCACCATGATCAAGTACGGCATCTCCAACATTCGCGAGCTGCTGGGCCACAAGGTGGATTTGGAGTTTGTGCAGGGTAGCCCGGCTGTTTTGCTTGGCGAGGAGTAGACAAGGCAAAAACAAAAAGTAATGAATGAAGCGTACTAGACCATGATACCGAATATAAAATGGAGTTTGATGTTCAGTTTGGGATCTTTGGGGGACATGGGGAATGTGATGTCATTATTGAGCTGGGGGTTGGGGATCTGGAGTTTGATAACACAGAACGAACTGAATCCACTCACGGCGGCGAGCTGGAGAGTAAGAGTTCCCTCTCTGAAGGAGGAGATCGAACAAGGAGGGAAAAGGGGCCTGCCTAGAGTGACAGACTCTGGACCGATGACATCCGCAAATGGAAATGAGTCCATCTCCATCCCTTCCGATCCCATCCGGTCAGTTTCTGGTCGTGATTTCCCCTTCCCCCTTCTCATCAGAGTCTCAAACATCCAAAAACCTGTCTCTGCTTAGTAGGACAGCCTGGCCCACCCTCAGCTCGTCTCACCAGCTCCTCAAAGTCTCAAACAGCTGGAGACTCGACGTCATGTTCTAGACCTCGGGCTTCTATCCATCAAGCTCTTCTGCTCCTGTCTAGCTCCACAAATTTTGTTCCGGTCTCAAGCCGGACCGGTTTGGTCGGCACTCCGCACCGACTTGGCTCAATGGCTGAACAAGTCTTGAAGCGAATCGCGAAGTAAACGAACACCCCAACTTGTTTTTTTTTCTTTTTTTTTTTCTTTTTGCATAGATGTTCACATCCTCATAAGGCTGTGCCGTCGTCTGTTTGTGGAATCTGGAGATTTAATGCGCACTTCTAGCGAGCGCACGGGTCACGGGGGGCGGGCGCGGGCCTGAATCATGGACCGGGCACCCTTGCTGACTGACGACGAGTCCGAGGGCGGGGGTCAGAAAAGAGGATCCACGATGGGCAAGTAAGTAAACAAATCCCCTTTTCGAGTGCAGCGATGGCGGCTTGGCGTCTTTGTTTAATCCAACGTCTTTTCTTGGGTTATTGTACTTGTTGTCAACTTTGACATTGCGAAAACGTACGTCCTTGGACTAATCACATTCAGTCTCAAAAGATCCGAAAGCGTTTCATTTCATGACTGGATTTGAGCATATGGACTACGCCAGATGTTATGAAAAATGTGAAATGCACAAATTCAACGGTAAACCTCATCAGCACTCCTTTCAGTTTCGCAGCACAAGCCAGCCGTCGTCCATCGCGCTCCAGACTCTTCAAGATCCAAATCCCCATCGATCTCAGACTCTCCCCTTCGGGAACTTCCTCATCCGAACGCTCAACTCGCCACCCGTCTCAACTTTCTCCGCACTCCTGACACAGACAACTGCTGACTTCCCTGTCTGCTTCCCCCAACTCCCCTCTCCAAACAGACCAATGTTCTCTCATCGTCACCGGTCATCTCCACACCCCTGATTGAAAACCATCGCCGGAATCTCCCAGTATCTCCACAGGAGAACTACGTACAAGGGAACCACAAGGTGAAGGCTGAACCCACAGACCGCCCGGTGATCTAGCACGAGCGACCACTAATAAAGTTTCCCAGATGTCGATCCGGCACCACCTTGGAGACAGAGCCATGACAGAGCCAACAGGACAGCCATGATTCCAGGAGTTATGTATCGGAAAACTCGTCAACCGAACATTTCTCTGGATGGTTTCACAACTCAACACCAACTGACCCCTATAGCTGTCTTAGAGTTGCTTCGAGACTGTCATGGTTCGAAGCATAGAGACTCGGCTATCGTAGTAGCATGTCCTGTCCTACCGGGTAACCGACCATCCCGTTTCGCGCCTCCCTCCCAACCCCTCACGACCCACGGATGTCAGACACCGGTTTTGTTAACTCTGGATACCGAATGCCAGATGGCGACCCAATACTAGTACGAGTTTTTTGGTGTATATAACCATCGTTCGCTCTCCCGTTTGGAGGGGAGTTTCTTCTCATCTGTAGCAGCATCAGCAGCATCAACAAGGACACTTCTCCTTGTCTTCGTTCGACCTCCCTCGAACATCAACACAGTCGAGTCTGGTACTCTTGACTTCTTTTCTTCTTCGGCTGCCGGTCTTCAGCTTCTCTACTTGCCTTTAATCATTTGCCTCTTTCGACTTTAACCCCAACGCTTTCATCTGCCGGCCAGTAAAACAACAACAGTTAGCTTCGACTTCGCAACTTCACGACTTGTGTCTTCACGCCAACGGACGTCCCAAACTCACCTTATCCAATCCAMTTCAACAACTGACCCACATAACAACCAAACAACACCTACTCCGACGTCAATATGAAGTTCTCTTCGTTCATCCTCCTCACCTCAGCTCTCTCCGCCTACGCGGCCCCCACCAGCCTCGCCCCCGGCGACTCCAACTCCCTTGCGGCCCGCAACCCTGATGCGTCTCTTAGGTCCGTGGTCGTTGAGGATGGTGGTGATTCCGAGCCGAGTGTAATTGGCAAGAGAAAGCATAAGGGTGGTGCCGCCGCCGCGGCTGCTGCTCCTACGGGAGGTGCCGCCGCCACTGCTGCTCCTGCTACGGGAGGTGCCGCCGCCAAGAAGGCTCCCAAGAAGGCTCCAAAGAAGGCTCCCAAGGGAGGTGCCGCCGCCGCCGCCGCTCCTGCTAAGGGAGATGCCGCCGCCGCTGCTGCTCCCAAGAAGGCTCCCAAGAAGGCTCCCAAGAAGGCTCCCAAGGGAGGTGCCGCCGCCGCCACCGCCGCCGCTGCTCCTGCTAAGGGCGGTGCTGCCAAGAAGGCTGCCAAGGGAGGTGCCGCCGCCGCTGCTGCTCCTGCTAAGGGCGGTGCTCCCAAGGCTCGTGATGTCGCGGTTGAGTTTGAGGCTTAAGCCATTGGCAATCCTGGAGATGGGAAGATTGTGCATCGCATAGGACTGGATCGGACGGGATCGGTCATTCATTCGCTTGTGAGGGATACGGAACGGACCACAGAAATCGACAACGGATACTAGGATGGATGACCCACCCGTTAGCTTTGTTTGGCTTTTTCATTCGTTTGTTTGATCATGATGGCTAGGCACAGGGAGTTGGGGACTTTGTTGGATTCTTTTGGAACTTGGAGTGATACCCACGATCGTCATTCTGTAGTATGTCGTCTTTTTGGACGAAGGAAAAGCCCGAGACATTCGCCACTTGTAGCTGCTGTAAATGGAAATGGAAGATTGTCAATCAAGCTTTGTGGACGAAGGGCGCAAGTTGTGATCGGTTCGGAACATCGTCGCATTGCGTTTCGACTGCTGGAAAGTGACTCTCGACAAGGAAGCACTTCGTAATCGTGACGATAGCAGGTTGATAAACAGGGCGCGTGTGTATGTGTTGGAGTGGTGTGTTTGACTGGTGTTCTGGGATCCCGGCACGAAAAGGAAGAAGTTGTAGGTCGTCAAGGTTCGTTGTTTGCCCGCTGTTGTCTGTATCTTGGGACCCCGTCTTTACGGAGGGAGCGAGCATGTCTTTGACGTTCAAGGACGGCCGGCACAGTCTAGGTACCCGATCCAATGCCAAGCCTTGTACTGTTCCTAAAGGCGTGTTCGTTTCCGCTGTAAAAAGTTAGTTAAGATTTTTGGTGTAGAAAGACCTCTACTGCGTTGCTGCTTTACTGCGCCCGTGTAGCGTTCGCTTCAAAAGTGTTATTTTTCATGTAAGCCTTGCAACTACCTGCAACCACCTGCACTTACTCCAAATCCTCGATCTGACCAATCAGAAGTCTAAAATCCTCGAAATTCTTAATAGCATTCCTTACTGCTAGACAGCTCGATTTTGAGCTATAATATAGCAAGGACTGCAGTTAAGGACCCAACCTCCTATATTTATAGGGGGTGGCCGTCGCAAAGAACAATGGATAAAGCTATTCCCAATTGACATCTTCTATTTGAGGCCTTGAAATGAATGGAATATAAATAGTGGTCATGTTGATGATGTTGATGATGTTGATGATGTTAGTGATGTTGGTAATATTGATAATATTAATAATATTAGTAATGTTGGTGATGTGTCACAGGGTTAGACCTCTGTGACGGTCGTACGTGATTGCGGCCATGGTCTCACTACCATGTACCATTCACATGCTTGTGCAGGCTGTTGGAGAACATGAGTGGGCACAGGGAATTTGGGGCAGAGGATCGGCAAGAGAATTCCTTAATTGATTGACTGAAGAGCTAAAGGAGAGTCGGTGAATGATGAGAGGGAGACCCTCGATATATATATACATGACTGAGGTCCATGTGTGGATCGACTGCCGAGACGGTAGTCTGTTTCAACACAGGCTGCAGCTGCTTCTGAGACTACTGCAGTCTGATTGGCTAAGTCCTCCCAGCCKCGCGMGGCTGGGACACTACTTAAGGCCAGTCCTCTGCGCATAGCTTACGACTGTTTGTTCGTTCCCTTTCTCCTTCGTGCAATTACGCATCTCTACATCTACACTCTACTCTTTGCCCATGATATGATGTTGGTAATGTTAGTAATATTTATAATGTGGTGGATTTGTTGATTGAAGGAGGAAGAAAGAGAAAGAAAGAAGAAAGGTGAAAAGAAGGGAATGTTAAGCACCTCTTTCCATTTTACAGCCAAAGTCTTAGCCTACCTTAATGCTACCTTAATATTGCATAATTGCAGCTGCGGACGGACCATGCGCGTTAAGAGGGAAGTTAATAATTTTTCCCTGATGCAGAAACGAACACAACACACCTTAACAGAAGATGCAGGCACAGCTTACATCTTCCACCAAGTCTGTCGAGCTTCAGAAGGTTGGAGCGACACGAGAAAGAAGCAAGCAAGCAAATAAAGCAAGGTGTTGTTCGTTCGTTCGTTCGTAGCTGAATTAAGTAAGACAAGAAGTCTTGAAATAGACGACTGTCACAGGGTGTTGTGGCTGCCTATATAGTGTGCACTTCGGATTCTGCCTTGCAAGCAGAATTACGTCTATCTTTTATCGGATAGTTTGGCGGATACGGCTAAAGTGCACGCTTGTCCTGTCATAACGACTGTTGGTTGGTTGGTTGGTTTGTCCAGTCCAGAAAGTATTGTCGGGTAGGTTCATATCCCCACCTCCCCTATCGTATCGTATGGGTTCATACCCTCACACCCTTTCTATATTTTAGCCCTCCACACTTCTTTTCCTTCTTAACTCTAGCTTTCTCTCGATAGCACACACATCTACACACATCTTTTGTCCTCAAGTCCAAGAGAAAGCCTTGTTGCAAGTACTATATCTATCTATATATAATGTAAATGACCAACCGAGACTGATCGAAATGAGCAAGACGGGAGAGGAGGGTAGTCGACATATATCATAACAATAAAATTGAAGAAGCAAAAAGGGTCGAAAAATTGAGCCAAACGGGATTCGAATGCAAGACCTCCACGGCAGTAGAAGACGTGAACAACTGGAAAGGAGTAGAAGAGCCTTACTTAGCGTAACCAGAAGACGCCAGCTGAAAATTGAAGCTGCCAAACCTACCCCAACGGTCGCCATTAGACTCGCAGGTGCCGCGAGGCACCCCGTACGGTCCGGCGCCGGAGTGTTCTCTCAGAGGTACGTCGGACAGCCCCCGCATTCGTATGAACCTTAGTAGCGGTACGAGTGGAAATAACGCCTGCGCGCCACGCCGCTCGACCACCGGCCCATGGAAGTGTTGTAGGTTACTACCTAACCTTTGACTTATAAACCAACCCTTGGTAGGCACCACCGTCCTTTGTGTCACCCTGTCCCGTGCGTCACTCTCTGCAATGCAAAGCGCATGCATCGATACTTGTACACCCATTCCCCCGAACTTTTACAGATTTCATCTGCTTAGTTCCCTCTTCTTTTAGCTCTGTTACACGTTCAGTAAAGTTAGCCGTCGTACAAGCGGTCGCCCAATGCCGGCGTTGTTGGCACCAGTTTTTGTTGAAGCCATTACCATGTCTTGGCATTCTTGGCACATGCTTACCTATAAGCTAAACTTCGTCTCCCTTCTTACATCACTCTCTCTCTTAAATCAAACAAGACTTTCACCACCTCACATTCACACGTGATCACCTCCTCCGTATGACAGTTTTCATTCTCTTTAGCAGAGCTTCCGAATCTCAGCCAACAACTACATCTCGCTCCTGTCTTACAGCTGTCGACTCAAACGATCACAGCATTACCCTTGGCAGAAGCATAAAGGGTGTCTTCAAAAGCCAACAAGATTTAATCAAATATCAACGACGGCTATGTAGTACATACAGGCTGGGGTATCATAAACATTCTAGGTAATGACGAAAAACCCAACCACTACCCGAACTCCTAAAGTGCTGGAATAGCGTCCCAAGATTTCTGCAGACATGATACTCCCTACTCAGTGCCACGGGCTTCAACCCGATCCTGCCTTGTTCCTTACCATGTAATAACCGAACAAAACTGCTTCATGATACCCACCTTGACCTCGCGCAGCTCCCTCCAGAGTGCCTCCTCCATCTCCCCAAAGAGCTGAATGTCAACTTCTAGTTGAGTGAGGTAATCATTGCGAACAGCACCGTCTCCGTTAAGGGTTCCACCGCCAGCAAGTTCAAAAGTCGCTAGCTCTTCTCCTGTTGCACTGACTTCTTCCTCTTCCGCAGCTGCCGTGTCCTCTGTCGCAGCTGCCGTGTCCTCTGTCGCAGCTGCCGTGTCCTCTGTCGCAGCTGCCGTGTCCTCTGTCGCAGCTGCCGTGTCCTCTGTCGCAGCTGCCGTGTCCTCTGTCGCAGCTGTCCGCTGCAGCCATCTCTTCCACTGTGGCTACGGTCACTGTCTCACCCGTGGGGTCTGAGTTAGGGGACAGAGGGGTGGAAGTGGAGGTCAGACTGCCTGCAGCTTCACGGCTCAGGGCTGAGCTTGGGAAAGGAAGATGATCTTTACCGAGATCAGCCTGGTGAGAGGATTGATATTCCCCGTTGCGACTAAAAAGGAAAGAGGACATGATCCGTCGGGTTTCTGCCTCCAGATCGTGTTGAAGAGGTAAGAAAATAGCCGCAGGCATGGATGCAATGTTTCTTTTCTTCTTGTCGATCGTGAAAAGATTACCTTGACGGGAATTCCTGAGGATTTGCTTTGCAGCCTTGTCGGCGATGTCGTTATCGTCAACGCCGGCGTGCCCAGGAACCCAGAATAGCTCGAGCTTTACATCAAGGCCAGGAATGCAGCCCAGTTCATGCGACTGCTCGCAGACAAGTTGAATGGCCTTTCGAAAAGTCTCCTGACGGAAGCCCTTCACGGCCGCGCGTCCATCGATATGTTGAAGTACTTGATTTCCATTCGTGAACACCTTCACCGTTGCCGCTTTGATCTTATTCGAGGCCAGGTGCGCACCCCGCAGCTTTTCCCCAGCTACCTGGATAGTCTGGGCAACCGCGGTGGCCTCCCCAATCATGTTGTCGATCATGTGTGGCATATGCCACCCCATTACAACCTTCTTCCCCATGGTCGAGGTGTCCCGGACGGTGTTCATTCAAGACGACGGCGTACCCTCCGGGGAGCGCAGGTTTGTCTTTGTGGTCTATTGACGCGTCGCAGAAGAGGACCAGCTAAATGTGCTCTGGTGTAGACCGAACGGCAATCTCCCTTTTGACAGTGTCAATAACTTGTTGACGGCGCCAGGGATTGCTATTGTCATTGGACACATAGTGTATGTTGCCCCGAAATCCCCTCTGATCTGTACGTAGAGGCGCGTAAGCATGATGTTTAAAAGGATTGATGTATCCAGATTTAATGCCCAGAAAGTATGAGGTGAAACGAATGATTGAAGCGGATGGAAAGAGGATACAACGAATATACCCTTCTTGGATGAACTAGCGCGCACAGCGTTGGTCGCTCGTGCTAATCATGGAAATCATCACACCTTTGAAGGCGGCCTGGGCAAGATCTTGCCCGAGAATGTGGTACTCACCAACGTGCCTAGTCCTTTTTGTCGGGTCATCGGGGCCCTCACAGGGACCAGGGCGTTTGCTCCGAGCTCGCTTTTGGCTGGTTTGCATTTCGGGAATGGAGAGCAAAGGAAGCTGAAACGTGCGCGGTAGAAGAACAGTGTCGAAGCCAGACGTTCGGTGGTGGATGTTTGGGGGAAAGACGTGGATGGATTGTTCGCGAAAGCGACGCGACGAGAATTGCAGAGAAAGGACAGGAGTCGCGTCAAGAACATCCGATGGATGGAAGACCGCTTCAAGTTCAAGCAATGGCAGTTGATCGAGCAGTGGATCTTTCCACGGGTGCCAGCAATTGATGACTGAAAACCGTAGCGCGGTGACCAGGTTTACGCAACGCTCCTTCCATTCTCGAGTATCCATGACTGGAGGCTCCCGCGCTATCTGCCACAAATGGGAAAGAGCCGGAGGTATAGCAGTGACGCGTCCAAGCAGTCACGATACCGGATAAAAGCGCGCGGCCTCCTCACAAGCGAGCAGTTGTCCAACATGGGAACATCAGGGTTGATCAACCATTTGATGACTCAAGTTCCATACTGCTTTAGACTGTATTTGTTCTCGTACGGTTGCTATATAGAGGATGTGGTCGTATAGCTTTATACAGCAAAGCTCGGGCCACTTTGGAAATGCACCGTACAACCTTCTGCACCCCCCTCGAACGTTCTTATACGGCCATTTGAATTGCCATAGCCATTTGCAACGGCGGGGTTCTTATAGGGGGCTACAGGGCTTCGAGCGCTGAGCGAATGCGCTGTAGAATGTGCATCGGGTGGCTGTACGGCATGAACTGCATTTTTGAACGTATATAAATTTTATCGATTTGTACGATTATGCCGGAAAATATACGATTTCTTAGTTATACATAACCTTAACCCGAGCAAGGCTATGCGAAGCTAACATTAGGGGGTCGTAGATCACTTTTTCTTACGGTAGCCGACCAAACGACCCGACTTTTGTACGGTTTTCATAAAAAAGCGGTCGTATAGACCCCTTTATACGGCAACCGTACCAGAACAAACGCAGTCTTACGCGAGTGAGTTAGTCTAGAGGCTAGATGTATCTTATCCGGTTGTCATCTGCCATTGTTTCTTTAACTGATGAATCCCACGACCCAAAAAACTGCATCGACGCCTTCTCCCTCGCATTCAAGGCCCAAGCGGGTTTTCCCTGGGACAAGAGAGCACGGGGCTCACCTGTTAGGGGCTTGGCCCATCCTTCATTCGTTGGAATCAGCGACTGCCGAAGCCAACGCCATCTCAAAAGCTATCGAAGTAGCTATGGAGGAGCTGGCTCCTTTGGAGACACTGTCATGTTTCGTGTGTTAATTTCTTTGGACTGTGAACAGATCCTCGCCCGACACCGGGGAAGTTCAGGAGGTTGTCAGGTGGTCAAGAGACATGGTTTTTCCGTGCAAGGAGATTCGTCAAAGACGTCACGGTACATGGGGAACGTGGAGGTTGTTGTTTTCTTTGAAGACGAGTTTTGTCTCAATACCTTGAACTTTGCGGTGCAAATATAGATAGAAGTAACTTCGAAAACTATCTACATGGAGTGAACTGTAAAAGTCAGAGCAAATTATGTCTGTTTACATTCGGCAAAGATATTTGCAAAAGGCTTCAGTGTTTTTGATCCAGGAAAAGGGTTGGCAAGAGATGTGAAGTATGGGAAACTTGCATGTAACAAATAGTTGAAAATCCAAGAGTCGGTGGGAGTAGAGGTATAAAGCTTGCCGTGGTAAAAACTATCAAATTCAACACCCCCAGAAAGGTACCGTGGCCGAGCGGTGTGGAGCGCAGCTTCCATGCTAAACTTTCGGGGGCATTCTTTTACTTTTCTTAGRTAATTAATGCCTGAAACATTCGTGGCCGTCTCCGACCAATTTAAGTAGCTTCCATCCCATGTCTACTATTGACGGCGGGGTTCTCGAATTTTCAAAGTGAATGGCACCGCGGGCGTGATGCGTGAGTGCTTCGACAAGACACTTCATGGACGAGCCGCCTGCCCCGCACCCGACACAAAATCGCACTTCTTCACCACGCTTCTCTGTTGCTACTACCATATCAGTCGCGTTGTGTACCAACTTCCTCTCCCAGCATAGTCTACGCTTGCGTGACATTCCCCGATCGTCAACCATCAATCAGCTTGCAATCACCATGGCAGACACCGAGCAGAGCAACAAGGGTGGAAACCCTGATTCAGACGTCGGCGAGCAAGGTCGCGCTGGGGATACTGTGAGTTCAGGTAAGTAATCCTTCTTCATGCCGACGCACCTGAGTCCTGAAAGCCCACTTGAGTAGCTCGCGCATTCAACTCCCAGCTTGCTAACCTACCCCCTCTCAACAAGGCTCCAAACCCACCAGCAAGTTCAACGGGCAAATCTTCGGCCCAGACATCTCCGACAACGCAACAAAAGACCGAGCTATCTACACGGCTGGTTACGCCCTAAACAAAGAGCACAACCAAACCCCCAACCACGCCTGGATGGCCTTCTTTACCGGCGCCTCGTGGACGAAGACGGCTAGTGTGACAAGGGCAGTGATCTGGGCTTGGAACAGTAGTTCAATTCAGCTGATAAACTACTTTGGTCTCGAAGGCCTTGTTGATCCTCTCAACCTCCAGGGGAAGGCTGGGCTTCAAGGCCTTCTTATGCCAAAGGGAAACGGTACNTGTGACAAGGGCAGTGATCTGGGCTTGGAACAGTAGTTCAATTCAGCTGATAAACTACTTTGGTCTCGAAGGCCTTGTTGATCCTCTCAACCTCCAGGGGAAGGCTGGGCTTCAAGGCCTTCTTATGCCAAAGGGAAACGGTACGTACTGGGATACGTACCGGTCCTTGTCGCCTGAGGCTCCAAGGCATCTATCTAGCGACCTGTATACATGTGGATCTTTCTGAATGCCTTCATCCATTCTCCTTCTTCCTTCTGGCGCCGGCCTTTGTCCGGGCGCTCTGCTTCTGCTTGGTTGGCCGTGATTGCTCCTGTGATGATGAGGTGGCTTTGTGATGATGTTTAGCGCCGTCAGCAGTTCTGGGATTGGCTCGTTTAGCCTGGTGGCGTTGCGGGGGTTCGGGTAAGCCGTGCCAGTGGCNGGGCGCTCTGCTTCTGCTTGGTTGGCCGTGATTGCTCCTGTGATGATGAGGTGGCTTTGTGATGATGTTTAGCGCCGTCAGCAGTTCTGGGATTGGCTCGTTTAGCCTGGTGGCGTTGCGGGGGTTCGGGTAAGCCGTGCCAGTGGCCGCGGGTCCGGCCGCGGGTCCGGCCGAGGGTTCGACCGAGGTGAGTGTTGCGGCCGGATGCCACTGGGCATCTCGAGGCTAATGCCAGGCGTTGAGGCTCTGCTGAGCCTTGCGACCCTAACCCCTGGACTGTGGGCAATGTCCGTGTGACAGCTAGTCCCTCGGGCGCATACTCCGTCGTCTTTCCATCCCCCAACTCAACCGATCATCGAAAACTGGCCAAGATGGCTTGGTACATGGCCTCCTCCTCGGAGGTGGTTAACGAGAAGAGACTGTCCGGCCTGGCAGTTGGGCAGGCACTCTACATCGCGGAAGAGAGGTTGCGCTCCCTACTTAACAAGAATGAGGAGCGGCCGAAGACGGCGACTGTAAAGGTGTTTGTGCATTGCGTGGAGACGCTCAAAAACATCGACGACCCTGGCAGCATCGGGGGTGATGGAAGGGAGGCGCAGCTGGAAGTTGTTAAGTTGATCGAGGACCTTTCATACAGCCTCTGCAATATTGCTGGCATCAATGTGAGACTGTACCTCCAGTGGGTGCCGGCGGACTATGGGAAGATGGTGTGCGCTAGGGACTTCGCAAAGCGGTGTCGTCGGAAGAAAGGCAGGAAGGATTTGTATTACGTCGGAAATGATGTGAGGGATGCTGGGCTGATGCCTGAGGGCGTTTCTGGCTTCATTGAACGGGATACTGCGGAAGAGAGCCAGCACGATATGATGGAAGAGTCAGGAGGGTCCGCTCCAACGGCGGAGGAGGGACCTACGTCGATAGTGGAGGAGGGTCAGGCGGGTGTTCACCAGGCAGCAAACCCAGATGACCAGGAGATGGATGAGGAGGAGGCTATGGCTAGCGACCAGGTTCCGAACGACGAACAGGCCTCGATCAATCAGCAAATCCGAGCTGATTGCGACCAGCAGCAAATTTACTTCCTCCGCGAGCAAAGGACCCAGGACGTTGCCAATCAACAGATGTCGGGAGAGCTTGCGTTGCGACAGTTGATCCCGGACCCTCTGTTGCCTTCTCCCCTCTCGCCGTAATGGATATCTATCTCAGCATTGCACAGGGGGGCTCTTTGGCTACCAAACTTGTATTCCCCGAGAGACATAAAGAAGGACTTGTGGATTGTCCGGAGGGCATGTTGTTTTGTTGGAGCGGATGGAGTTTGGCGTTGTTCTGGGTTCCTCTTTGTGGGGAATGTCTTTGCTGTCACAATAGTTCACGATATAGCTAGTCCTGCAACGGTCTTTCACAACCTTACCTATCTTGTGGGGAAGAGTCTTGCTCAACCGAAGCTGAATGACGTCGGTCACACCGCATCATCGTCAAGAAGGTCTTCCCGAACGATCTGGCGAATCAGAACTGGCTCCCTTAAGAGGAACCCGCAGATCGACATCAGCTCCTTGGAGGTGATCCACGTTGTGGAGCGCCATTACATAGTAGAATGAGACCCAGCATCACAGCTGAAGATGGCACAGCGCCTAGATCCTATAGGCTTCCGACTGGTGTCTCGGCTCCTTGTATGTCTCAGACAGGCAATGTGCGAGTAAGACAGTTGGCCTCATGGACAGACTATGTCGGAGAATGGTAATATATATGAACCACTTTAGTACCGCGCCGTCGCCGTCGTCATAGAAATGATGCTTTTCGCTCTACCTTCAAGGTGCTTGTTCAACACCCCCAAGTTCAAAACGTACCCAAAGGACAAGCAAAGACTGAAACAGCTTCCTTTATGGACACCAAAGGCTCCATCAACAACAATGCATTATATGAGCACCATCAATGGGCCTACGACGTACCGTCAGTGAAGACAGATTATCATCTTTCGAAATGTACCTGGCTAGGACAAACCGTAGGCCACGGACAAATAATTCCAATCATTTTTGGAGAAGAGTTGCATTCTTCGATGAACGCACTCAGGGATCTCATTGAGGACAACTGTGAAGTTCGTTCACTCTTTACCCAGATGCTACAACAGGTCCCGAATGCACCTCCTTACGACAAGAATCCAACCGGTGGTCCACAATTCCGCAACTGGATGGAACTTCTTTGCGCCTTCAATCACCAACTGTCCCAAGGACCGGTATGGCTTTACGATACACCGGGCCAGCAAGGCCTAATCGGCTTTCCTTTCAACGCCCTTTTGGTACGTTACCGTAATCTTACCTCCCCACCCCACCTCTTGCCCTTCGCGGGAAGTCGCCATCTCGTCGCGTCGGAATCACAAGCTAACTCCCGCACAAAAGAACTGGTCAATGTCCACGCCCGCCGGCCTCCTCGCCTTCCACCGCCCCGACGTCAACGCCCGTCTCTGCGACATCCTCAGTGCCTACGGCGAATTCCTCACCACGCCCGCCTCTACCTTCTTCCTCAATTCTTCCCCGACTGGCTGGCTAAACCCGACTGCCCTCGACGCCATCGCATCTACCGCCTGTCTCCCTCCCACGCCCCTACCTGTCGCCCTCGACGCCACCGCCTCCTCCTTCTCCCCCAAGCCTGAATCCACACCGAAAGCCACGCGCCCCAAGTTCCACGAGCTTTTCATCTCCGACCCGCACCACACAACCCACGGCTTTTCCTCCTGGGACGCCTTCTTCACGCGCCAATTCCGCCCGGGGATCCGACCGGTCGCCTTTCCCTCCGACGACAGCGTGATAATCAATGCGTGCGAATCCACCCCCCTCTATCTAGAGCGCGACGTCAAGCTCCACGATGAGTTCTGGCTCAAGGGACAGCCTTACAGCCTGGTGACGATGCTCGGTGGGAACGACCTCCGTATTGACGAGGACGCGGACAGAAACGAGATGGCGGAGATAATGCGCTTCGAAGGAGGAACGATCTACCAAGGGTTCTTGGGGGCGCTGAGTTACCACCGCTGGCATGCGCCGGTGGCGGGGGTGGTGGAGAGGGTGAGGAAGATACAGGGGACTTACTTTGCCGGTTGTCCTGGGTTAGCTTCCCGGGAGAACGGGGAGAAAGAACGAACATTAGACCCATCAGCGCCCGATCAAAGCCAGAGATATCTCTGCCAGGTGGGCACGAGGGCTTTGGTGTACATACGGGCGAGAGATAGGAGGCTGGGGACGGTGGTGTTTGTGGCGGTGGGGATGGCGGAGGTTAGTAGTTGTGAGGTTACGGTTAGGGAGGGGGATATGGTGGAAAAAGGGGAGGAGATTGGCATGGTGAGTTTCCGGAGTTCTTTGTTGCCGAAGTCGTGAGTATGTTGAGATGGTTGCTAACAATGCTTGACTGATTGATACAGTTCCACTATGGCGGCTCGACGCACTGTCTTATTTTCGAGCCGGGTGTTCGGTTGAAGTTCACAGAAGCAGCAGAGGGGGTTGATGTCAAGAGACGGGGTCATAACTTGCCGGTCAATGGATACTTGGCGGAGGTTGTGTCTGGATGATGCTGCCCCTGGATTCTGCATGACGATGCAGAGCGGAAGTATGTACAGCATAGATAGATATGCCACGTACACACGTAAAAGGCATTCGAATGCGAAGAATTCTTTTCAGAAGTACGCTTTATGATGTAACTGTGTCGATACAGACAGAAAAGACTCGAGACTGTGACAACCGTCGTGATAACTTGGATGCACATCGGGCAGAGTCCAGGAGGGATTGTTTGATCCATGAAGTGACCTAGATCTCGGTTGAAATGTGCAGGAAAGACATGCGAATGCGTGCACGAGTATGCCGAAGGTGTGATCTAACGACCGTGATGTGCTCGGGAAGTCGGGATAGCTTTCTGACAGCTCGCCTGGCTGGAGATGCGCGTGGACAAATGAGGCATCTGGCCATATTCCTCATGAGATATTGCATCAACCGGCAACCCATCGTTGTTCATGGTAGAGCCAACAGGAAAAGATGTAAATTCCTAGTTGAGGCTGGTGTCGTGATTTGTAAATGATTGAGTGGGCATCGTCATGCTCAAACGACAAAATGCTCGACTTTTCTGGCCATCAGGGTGAAATAGGCATGCGTGGTGGAAATGGGTCCAAGCGGGGGGTTGATAAGTCAGAACTTTGAGGCAGTGATAGGGTAACAAGGGTTCTCGAAAATACCAGTATGCATGTGCAACAGTATTATTAAAAAGAAGATGTCAGAGGGAGAAAGGCCGAGCCAAAGGCTGGCCCATAAAGGAATCCCTTTATGGGAATTCCTTATCTTATCGACTCAATCAATTCATCTAATCATACATGTGATGCAATGGTCCCGCATCAGGCAGGTATACAACAACCCCCGGAAAGGGACAGTGGTCGAGCGGTATGGTGCGTAGCTTTGCTTGAATCCGCCAGGGTTAGGCCCAGAGGCACATGCCTGCGTATCATTGCTACAATAAAGTAGGCGTGATGCCCCACTGAGCAGGCCCCTTTGGGATAGTATATTGTAGCTGGCGTCTTCCGGCTAGGTAAAATAGGGCTCTCTACTCCCTTCCAGTTGCTATACGTCCCCAATTCGATTCACGATCGAGACCTTTCCACTCTTTTTTTTTTTTCGTTTTACTGTTTTTACTTTATCAACCTATCTGACACTACGTACGGTCAATCTCCTTATTTGTGACACGTTCCTTTTGCTGGTCCCTCACATGTAATGTGTACCTACTACTATATTTGTGTATCCGTGCAAGAACTGGCAGCAGCATCATTCACTTCCCACCTTCTTTTCTTGAAATTGCTTCCTAGCTCCGTCCTATGACACTGAGACTCTTGACACTGAAATTCTTGCAAAGTTGTAGGTGCTCAAGTATTTTCTCAGATCTCGTTAGTTCACCTCAACGTCATTGTTGATGTAAGTCATTGCCTGCCCAGACCCTGCTTCAACCCATCAGATCTTGACTATCAAGAAACTTTTCGTTAATCTCTGCTTCCAAGCGAGGGTCTTCGGAAGCAGTGAAGTGCGCACTCAATTTCCAGGCGTACTTTTCCATTTTGCTTTGAGTTCCTCCTTCTGTTACTACTACTGCGCTACTAAACCAACATGCGTTTCCGTTTTCCATCGTTACCCCCCCAACCCTTTATGGTTTGTCAAGTTCCATTGGTTGGAACTGTTCTTTTCGCCATTCATGTATCATGCTCCATTCATCTTCCACGATATCGTAGTTCGGTCAACTCGCATCTCCATCACTGTCACACGGACATTGCCCACAGTCCAGGGGTTAGGGTCGCAAGGCTCAGCAGAGCCTCAACGCTTGGAATGAGCCTYGAGATGCCCGGGGGCCTCCGGCCGCAACACTCACCTCGGCCGGACTCTCGGCCACGGGAACTGCTTACCCGAACCCCTTTCGACGCTACCAGGCTAGCGAGCCAACTATGGAAGTGCCGAGGACACTGATGAAACACCACGAGACAATC
>RAOO01000165.1:0-39848 GCA_009805345.1 Neurospora sp. FGSC 26628
TCACTAAGTCAATCGTCAAACCCAAACCAATGGCTACAACTACCAAGTCGAAATCCGCTCCTTGTTTAAGATGCGGCCAATTGTTCTATGCCGGAAACAGTTTGTCAAGGCATATGAATAAGTATCACAGAATCGTAGAGCCATTCGATTGTCCAAAATGTAAGGGAGAAGGGGAGAATATCCAGATTAATGACCTCGCTTCGTGGCTTACACAYACGTCGGATGTTCACGGTTGTAATGGGCAAACAGGAGTGGTTATTGATAAGGAATGCCTACCAAAACAGGGACAGAAGAAGAGGAAAAGAGAAARCATAGTGGAGGAAGCAATAAAACGTAGTAAATTAGAATCCTAAGTATATAGAATACAAACTAGAATGCTATCTCCGTCTCTCCCACCGAGATATCTCCTCCTGGAACCACGATGCCACATCTCCCTCTCTACAAGCGTGCKCTGATCCAAAGTATAATCGACYGTAAACTAAAGGTRACACGGATCCAAAAGATGACGACTCAGCAGAAATAGTCGGCTGTACTGCCCGCGCGATCCCCGCATCCGATCAAACCTGCTTCACTTCGGAACTACAACGGCAATCCCGCTTTGTTGAGGCGGCCTCACGYCACAAACAGGTTGACTCGGGGATTCGCGACATTGCGATGTTCACGTTGAAGAATCTTCCTGTAGCTCGCTACCTTCGCCCTTCTCAAAAGAACTAGAACTGGAAGTGATACACACTATTGAGTCATAGACTTTAAACATCCAAGGCATCCGTTCTAGATTCAAGGAAATTTTCACCTGTTGGTGATATCCAATACATATNGAATCTTCCTGTAGCTCGCTACCTTCGCCCTTCTCAAAAGAACTAGAACTGGAAGTGATACACACTATTGAGTCATAGACTTTAAACATCCAAGGCATCCGTTCTAGATTCAAGGAAATTTTCACCTGTTGGTGATATCCAATACATATAACACCGTGAGATATACAGTATCGTCAAGTTATCCTTGTATAACTGGACTATCACTTTGAGATGCTACGTTTCTTTCCAACCGTATACTATCCAATTATTCTACAACAGCCCCACTTTTTCTGGGGTGCACCAAGCTAAATTAGCGTTCCGTTCCCTCGGGACACTTGCACCAAGCGGCTAATAATTCAGTGCGAACGCAGCACCAATGATCACTCCAGCATGTGAAAGATCTTTTACCGCCCTTGCAGAAACTGGTTGTGATGAGACTGTTGGCATACTTGATAGTTCATTGGATAAAGACAAGGAGGTTTGCCACAGGTGTGATGCGAGCGCTGTACTCGAAATCTCTGTAGTGCTTGGTAAAGAGGGGTAACAAAGATCTTGCTAAACGAGCTCTACCATTGCCGGATCATGATCAATTCGCAGTCCAACACGATCGGAACGATGACGGGTTTTCACGACTATACCTTTCTCACTCGAAAACAATAACTCTCATCAATTTCGATCTCGACCTCAACCCGCTCACACATAACGAGGCTAAGCAATTCCTTCAGGACATTGTTGAATCTCCTCCTCAAAACACCATACCCTACTACGTCGGGACTATTGATACCTCTGGAACACCACTTGCTTCGCTTTTCCCATCCGGCGCACTTTCGATACTCGGCGACCTTCTTGGAATCGATACATATCGGTATCGGTATTAGTATCCTTCATATTGCTGTCAACTTTGATTTGGGCATCACCGCAACCGACACTGATAGCAGCGTCAGTGTCAATGTCGTTGTTCTGATTGCCATTCTCGTTGTTACCATGCTCTTGGTACTTGTCTTGCCCTTGGTCCTGCTCCTCGTCCTCCTTCTCGTCCTGCTCTTCGTTTTCTTCATAGTCCCTCCGTTTAGTATCGTTATTGCCGACAACATTGCTAATATCTCGAGACTGACTAAAATTCTGCCTTTTGCTGTGTAGTAGAAGGGTGGCGTTTGTCAGTCTCGAGATATTAGCAATGTTGTCGGCAATAGCGATACTAAACGGAGGGACTATGAAGAAAACGAAGAGCAGGACGAGGAGGTGGACGAGGAGCAGGATGAAGAGCGTTCCGTTCCCTCGGGACACTTGAACCAAGCGGCTAGTAACTCAGTGCGAACGCAGCACCAATGATCACTCCAGCATGCGGAAGATATTTTTTACCGCCCTTGCTAAACCCAGATGGGGTTCTTGATTGAGTAGGGTATTTTAAAATGAAAGGAAGCTGGAAGGCAAAACCAACGTAAGTAAAAGAGCATCAACAAAAGTACCAAAGAGAGTCCAGTCCTAACATGTCCTAAGATGTCCCAACACATTGTCTTCAGGCCCCACCTCCATTCGTCACTATTAGAAGACATCCAGATAATCCAGGTCGGCTTCCCTAGAATCCTAAGTACTCCCCGCTGGAGTAGAGCCTATTCGGAGGCTATTGTCAATACTTGCAAGTTCCGAAGACGGAGGAACAACGAGAGCGGAATGATCATACCCTTTTAGAGAACTTATTAGGTCTTTAGAGTGATCATCTCCGGCCGTACCGCGGGCTGTCTGAGTCACGGAGCTAGCTGGCGAGCCTCCAAAGCCAGTAAACACCATTCTAGAACCTGATGTTATTGTCTGCGCGTAAGGGTGTGCAAATTCATGCCGCCTCGAGTACAGGTGATGATGCCGAAGCGCTTCTGCGCTTTGAAAATAACGATCGCAATCCGTACAATACTTCATCTGCGCCAGTATTGGGAATGCCTCAAGTCTGCATCAGGCCCCCCTCCGTTGTCATAGCCATTTTGTATTCGTCTCTTGTATTATAGCCTGACCCCGCCCAAAATAGCCAATTTGCCACGTAGCTTTCTTAAAATAATTAACCAAGGCATCCGTTCTAGATTCAAGAAATTTTCACCTGTTGGTGATATCTAATACATATGACACCGTGAGATATACAGTATCGTTAAGTCATCCTTGTATAACTAGGCCATCACTTTGAGATGCTACGTTTTTTTTTCTAACTACCGAGGGAAGAATGCTACTACACAAGAAAACAAACACGCCGCTACCTTCAGGGGGTAGGGTAGAGGATGCCAGCCAGAGTAGCTAGGTACTTGGTAAATTTGGCCGCAAAACACTTCATCACAGTATAGAAGTTAGTATTGTATGGCAAGGAGTGTGCTGTGGCAAACGACTAAGGACGGACTCTGTATTTGTGACGGACTGGGCATCGGTCGCAACTATATAAGACCACTTGAGCAAGCGAATTACTATCTTCGGTTACTTGTATCCTTTTGCGGAAACACGGAACGTTATAGCGTAGTGGTGAAATGCGTCGCCGTGACACTTAACCGAAGCTGAAAGGCTACGAGTTCGAACCTCGTAGTTGGAAAAATCTTCGGATTTTGAGCCCAATGCGGTGCCTTTTGCGTCCAATGCGGTGCGGAAGAGCCGACAGTGTATTGCGCCGTCTTCGTTTTCATGCGGCAATAGTTGAAGCAAGCGAATCTGGCCAGGTGACATGAGTCACGGGTTAATCCCGTGRCATCTGGACCGCACAGGCACCTGCAAAAGGAGAGAGTCAAGAGATGGAATAGTCTTGCTTCTTCGTAATGGAATACGTCATCTTGACAACAGTAGAAGGTTACCATAATTTACAAAATTCCTATAAATTTGCCTATCCTCCCAGACCCTTCTGGTGGCACGCTAGAAAATTGAAATAGAGAGAAAGTAGTTGGGAGAGACTTAGAATACATTATATGTCTCGCGAGAAACCGATAAATGAAACCTGTCCCGTTGCGCTGCCAATGAATATTATCCGCTCTTGGAAGACAGAGCTTCGGGCTCGGCGTTCTGGTGGCAGCCAGAGTACATTCTGGTCGTTGCAAGTAATCCAAGACCCATCCCATCCCAAGCCATAGCCATGTCTCTCTGGATTATCGAGCACAATTTGGCTTTCGGTAGTCATTGTAGCTATATCAATACGTCCAACGTCGGTAAGTAAATAATGGTTAGTATGGTCAAACGATATGTACTTTGCTGTAGTGCCAATATAAATCGTTTGGACGCAGCTCCCCGACGCCGCATCCCAGATCTTGATCGTGCGATCGTCCGCACCGGATGCGAGCCGCTGGCCATCGGGCGAAAATGCTACTGACCGAACCGAACCGCTATGGCCTTCCAAGGTTGAGCAGCATGTTGGGGAATGAAGGGGTTTCAATAATCCTGGGTGGCAGTCAACAGGGCTTTGGGAAGCCAATGAAGATTGACTGGAAGCGGCATGAGGCGGCAAGGTTTGTCCCATTCTGAGTGGTTCCACGGAGAGCCGAAGTCGGCAGCCTGCAACGTAGCGCTCCATCCACTCGTTGAGGCGGCGGCTATGCAGCTCGGAAGGCACCAGAGGAAAAATGTAAAGGCGCTCGCAAAGGATGTGGATTCTAGCCATCAGGGCATTGGCGGAATCACGGAAGGCGATAACGAGGGCGGGCGCGATGTCATCCATATCTCCCGCGTGAACGGCGATCACGTTTCTCTAAAACGCGACCACACGATCATGGAGGACCGGAGGGAAATCGCAGAGGCGCCGGTTCAGAGTTTCGGGACACCGCCGAATACGTGGCCGGCGGCCAGGACCATGGTGGCGCCGGTGGTGTTGGGGGGCAGGTTCACGACGGCGCTCGCGGCCTCCCAGGAAGAGATGGCACAAGGCGGATCGCGGACGGCGCTGTCAGACGGTTAGCATAGGAAGCATAGAGCGGAAAGGAAAAGCGCCTACCAAGGCTGAGGGCGGTCGGCCCTAGTAAGGAGGGCCAAATCGTTAAGGGTATACCGGTCGGCGGAGTTTAGGAAGGCGGCCATAGTTGTGGTACAGGTAAACCAGGACTAACCCTATCATAGCTAGAGATAGCTTTGGTGAAGTGGGTCAATTATTATCCGTGATGAACCATCGTACTTTCTAATATTATCGAAAGCCTCAACACTAGAAAGCCTTTCCCAGTTTTCTGGTTTAGTAAATAGGGTGCTGAATAACCTATTAACTAATCCGATGTTTAATTGGCTTTCTTTAACTGAAAAATTTTCGAATTGCAGTTCTGATTCTGCGTACCGAATAGGGTCGATAAAAAACCCAAGGCTATTATAAATCCTTTGGTAGGTTTGAGAATCGTATTCGTTGTTGTAGAATTCGGCGAAGAAACGGTTGGTGAAACGAGAATTTATATATAAATCCTCTAGAAGGTTGGGGTAGGAATCTGGTTCTAAAGCTAATTCTAGCTTATAAACCGCTACCTGGTATTTGTATGTAGTAAGGCAATGGGGTTGTTCTGGGTAAAGAAGGCAGTGAAGAACCCTCTTATCGTTTTCATTGTCGTAGCTAGTTGAATAAATATATTCTTCGTATTCCGGCTTTGGATCAGGAAGGGTTACCGTAGTAAACCCGGGCTTATAACCTATAAGCCGGTCTTCCCAAAAGCTAGTTACTATAGTAAAAGCGTCGCAAAAGCTTCCGAATAATTTGTGAGGGTGAATAACGAGGTAAATAGTATCTAGTCTTTCTGTATCTAAAAAGATAGTTGCACGATAGGACTCTGAAGGCATAGATAATATATTTTTTAAAGCGATTTCAAATAAATAGAATAGTATATGGTTTTAATTGGGTAACTTGGGTACTTTAATATTAAAGTAAGAAAGGCGAGCCGAAGGTTGCTATGGGAAGGAATCCCTTTATAAGAATTCCTTATTGTGACGGTGCCAGTCCGGCCATGCCCAGAAAGGTTGTCGAAATGAGTGACATGGAGGTCGGCGCTGGCCGCAGCGATACCCATCCGATAATAGGTAAAAACCCTTCTCCCCAATAATCCTCCACAACACCGGCGGCTATAAAGCCTCCATCCACTACCGCTGCCTCGCATCTACAGTCCCAGCAGGGGTTACTGTGACGAACGGCAGTCTGATCTGCCTAAATGAGATAGCTGAAGGTAAACACTATCAGAAGACGTTCGGTGAAGCCAAAAGGTTCACAACAAGTATGGTAGCGTTATATTAGTCTCGGTGATAATGATCAATTGACTACTGCAGAACTATCTGACAATCTGAGTTCTCCAGTCGTCCCTTTATACTCTGGCCGTCTTGTCTGATTCCCTGCTATTGTGTACTGGCTCACGATGCCTTCCTGCTCACTGTGAGCAGTGGCTCATCGTGAGCAGTGGCTCACCGTGAGCAGTGGCTCGCCGTAAGCACTCTCCTTCAGTAAGTGCCCTTCCGGCCAATCCCCGTCTATGGTTACACTCGACCATCTTTTGCGACGCTGTCGCTTAAGTTCGTAACAGTTACCTTACCTATTTAAAGGGAGTGTCGAAAT
This sequence comes from Neurospora sp. FGSC 26628, assembly GCA_009805345.1. NCBI lineage: Eukaryota > Fungi > Ascomycota > Sordariomycetes > Sordariales > Sordariaceae > Neurospora > Neurospora sp. FGSC 26628. The sequence goes on from RAOO01000165.1 coordinate 6,334, forward strand.
AATATGCAGTGGTTTAGACGAGTGGGTCAACCCCTGGGTTGAACATAATAATAATCAACTATATTTAGTTTTCATCCACGCAATGGCAACTATAGGTTTCAGCAACTAAAGCCCCAAGAGCCCTCAAAGCCCCAAGGCTAAAGCAGCAAGTTTTTGTTGTAGTATACAGTTGGTTTTGTATTATATTGTTAGTTTGTGGCCCATTTTAGTAGAAAATTATAGAAAGCTTATTAAAAGCATCAGCCGGGCTCGCCCAGAACGCAAGGGCGATAATAACGTAAAATCCTATAAGCTATTTTTGTTACCTTCGTTAGTATTTTGCCTATAACATCTTCCCGTCCTCGAAAGGGAAAACTCACCATAGCACCCTCCAAATAATTACTCTTCCCATCCTGCACCGTATACGTAACCACCATAACACTCAATACAAACGCAATCGTCTCAAAAGTCTCAAAATGTAGCGTCATCGGCTGTCCAATCGCCCAACCCAGCAATACCAAAAGCGGCGTAACCAATAGCGCAATCTGAATACTACTGCCAATTGCCACCCCTATCGCCAAATCCATCTTATTCTTGACCGCCACCACACAAGCCGTTACATGCTCGGCGGCATTTCCAATAATTGGAATTAAAATTAGACCGATAAATGTTTTGCTAATAGCGCCCGTAGTAGCTACGCCGTCGATCGAATGAACCATGTAATTAGCCGCGTAGGAAATGATGACGGTAGTAGTGATAAGGACGAAAGCGATAGACCAGGGCGAGAGGATGGGTTTTTCCTTAGGCTCGGTAATTGCGTTGCCGACCGCTTGGGCCTCGGGTTCAAAGAGCTCCTTGTGCGTGCGCAATATAAAGAAGAGGTAGGCGCAGTAGAGGATTAGGAGAATAACGGCAGTACCGCGCGAGAGAATTAAAATGCTATTTTGCTTCTCTTGGTTATCGGAGTGGTTGAGCATGGTGTACAGAGCGGCGGGGATAAGAAGGGACGCAGAAGCGAGGGTCATCATAGAGTAGGTAGTTTGGGCAGTCCCAGACGCAAACGTCTGTTCGGTACTAATGCCGTTGGAGTTACGTATATTAAAAATGCCTCCGAGGAGGAAGCACATGCCGAGGACCAAAAGCAAGTTAGAGATGATAGAGCCGAGTATCGAGGCTTGTACTACCTTTATTTCGCCGGCGCGGAGGGCGACGATACTAACCTGGTAGAGCGGAATTGTTAGTTTTTTAAAAAAAAATGAAAAATGGGTGGTTAGAACCTGGATAAGAGAAAAAGAAAAATGTATACAATTAGTTCCACCGCATTACCGAATGTTGCGTTGATTAAACCGCCGAGGGTTTCTCCAAATCTATGGGCGATCTCTTCGGTTGCGAAGGAAAGGATAGCCGCGAGGGGGATAATAGCCAAGAAGTTGAAAGTAAATACGGCTAGCGCATTCCAGCCTCGTTCGCCCGCGATTATGCCCAAGGGGACGAAGATAAGAAGGATATTAATCCATGCTAGAATATTATTAGTTAGGCGCTAATAATATAGGAGTTTGCCGTAAGATGGGATACGTACAGCATAGAAGAGTAACCTTGATAACGTTCCATACTCGGGTGCAATACTTAACGAGGGGATTAGAATCGTTAGTACCCGGAGTTCTCTTGGTATCAAAGAAGAAGTCGCGCCATAAGAAGTTGAAATCGGGCTCAGTAGTCCAGTGGCCGTTGCCGAGGAGCGACCGGCGTACCGAGTCCATAGTGGTATATGTGACGGTTGTCGCAAGTATATAAGACCACTTGAGCAACCGAATTACCAGCTTCGGTTACTTGTATCCTTTTGCGGAAACACGGACGTACAGCGTAGTGGTGAAATGCGTCGCCGTGACAGTATAGTTGTCGGTATGCCCGTTGATATAAGCGTTGAGGTATCCTTTCGTAATCTCGTTGGTGAATATATCACTATTTGAAGAAACTAGCCGAGTAAAATATATATATAGATTGATTTTCTACCCTTTTACCATAAGCGCCAATGAATGACTTTATTTATAAATACAATAAGGCAATTGTTGGTGATATCTTCATCACGCAAGACATAAAGTACAGTGTGAATATTTAGGGTTTGGTAACTTCTTGCGGCGATATCCAATAAGATTAAATATATATTACTATTTAAGGAGATTGATCGGAACAAACTCCAGATGTTAACCTATATCCTTGATTCTTACTAGAGGGGAAAGAGAAGCCGAAAGTGCATGATTTCATCTGCAAATGCAATGAGGCGACTGTTGGTGATATCTTCATTGTCACGGACCAGCATTGAACCACTACACCAATGGGCCATGTTTCCACAAAAGGATACAAGTAACCGAAGCTGGTATTTCGGTTGCTCAAGTGGTCTTATATAGTTGCGACAACCGTCACATTCATCACGTAGGACATATAGTACAGTGTGATTATTTGGGGTTTGGTGACGTCTTACGATGATGTCCAATAAGATCAAATAAGTATTACTATTTAAGGAAATGAGCCGAAACAATATCAAGATATTAACCCATGTCCTTGACTCTTATCAGATAGGAAAGAGAAGGCAAAAGCGCATGGTTTCATTTTCTTGGTGATATTCTCCTCACGGCAGACATACAGTACAGTATCAACTTTTTTTTTTCTTTTTTTTTTCTTTCCCGTTGTTTTCACGATTTTCTATAGTAACATCCAATAGGGTTAGAAGCCTTCGTGATCTTAAAGGGACTGGTTGAATTTGATAGATAAGAAACTAGTGGTTAAGCGCCAGAGCAGCGCCAATTACAAAACCGATCGAAGGGACATTCTTTATAGCCCGTGCAAAAACGGGTTGAGATGAGATAAGAGAGTTAAATCCGGAAGCATGTGAAGCGTGAGAGCTATGTAAAGTATGTGATATAACCGTATGACTTGGTGGTTCGGTCATAATCGACGACCGGCAATCCCGTCCCAGCGGTAGAGTGTTTCTATTGCTTGAGTCGGGCGAAAGGAAAATGAATGGTGCCAGACACTCGCCTTGGATGATGCAATAGAAGGGTAGATTGTCCCGATGCTGGATGCTGTAGGAATTGTACTCAGTAAGGAAGACGTTACGTCGGGCCAGAGATGAGCGGTCTGTGACGTTGATGTTGTTTCTGGATCGAATGTAAGGTCGAAGCACCGAGCGGTCCCATTTTGAGATGGAGATAGGAACGTAGCTTTCTCTACGTTATCGTTTGAGACTTGGGCTTTGGAACAACTCGTAATCCCATTCCTACATTGCCTAATTCGATTAGTTTTTTATATTTTAAGTCGTACGACGAAGAGACTTTACTAGAAGATTATCACTTCGCCACTCGGGAATTCTTTAGGGATACTATATTCGTAAATCGCAAGTTGTGGGCAGCGTATCTCTTCAAACAATACAGTATACTCAACGTCTGGAGTCGTAATCATCAGTTCACATGCTGCATCTGCGTTGGTACTAAAAGATATAAATAGCTATCCTCTTTAAATTAAAGGGGTGGGGCGGAAACTTACACGGCGCTAATAGTTGACTCTGCGATTAGCTATTGTGTAGGTTCTAGAACACAAACGCTAGTCGCAGCTATGGCGCGTGTGATATGGAGGAGTAAAAATTGCCACCTCTTCATTGTAAAATAGGATTGCCCAAGAACGAAACAGTAAACCAATTTGGAGTATAGCGGAGAAGTATTTATATACAATCGATTTTATCCTCCCAAGCTGCTCACTCATCTCATCCTTCCACCTAAGTTCAATGCAATCAACATCTTCCAAGTTTGGACGCTGAAGTAGTTCGTCGAAGGACGAAAACTCTGTTTCGAAGGCATCATCATGTAGAGCTTGAATAGCTACAAACGTAACTAAACAAACGATCTGGCATGAAGATACCCTAGCGTTGATGCAAGACTGCGTGGAGGTTCGGGAGTGAGTCCTCGGGCCCGAGTATCCCTATACGCTGTTATCCTTAATTACTGTATCGAAATGGAGTAGCTAGGCTCATCTTAATTCTTCTTACTATATAGTGCAATCTGAAGGCCTCTATTCGGTTATATGTAAAACTACCGTAAAAGTGTCTATTGGGGGGCACAAAGAGTGGTGTAGTTGCTTGCGAATGACGACGAACCACCGGTATCGACCGCAGGGTTTTTCTCCTGTGTCGCTGTAGTTCGGGCACGACTCGTGGTAGGTGAGCTCGGAAGGGTGGGCGCGAAAGGAGCCGGAATATTCGCTGAGGGGCTCGAACCAGAAGGTTTTAAAGATGCGGCCTTTTGTAAAGAATTTCCGGGGTTTATCGATTGTGAGGTACTCTGGTGAGAAGTGGAATGTATCAGCTTATCTTGCTCACATGTTCTTGGATATATGAAGTGGAGCAAAGGAAGAAAATAGGTAGAATGGATGAGATGACTTACGTGGTGGTGGGATAGTAAGCGCTGCTGCCTGGTTGTTCGTCGACGACAAGGGGGGGTTGACCTTAGTGTCCTCCTTCTGGTATTGTGAGTATCGAAGTACGATATCGCCAATGTAGTCGTCCTTCCCGTGTATGCCTAAGCTGCATTGTTCACAATTCACCGGGTCTTTCCGATGGACGTAGTCGTTGATCTTGGAGTCCTTCTCCCATTTTATACTGACATAGTCCGTGATGGGCTTTCTGTGTTTGATTGCTTTGGGTATTGGCGTAAGGATGTTTGCTCCAGTTCTAGGGACAAACATTTCCGAGCCGTTGGGACTCGGTGGTAGACGGGCTCTAGCTGGGATATCCATCGCTTCTGAGCCTTCTACCTCTAGACTTGGCAGATGTTGAGGTATCTAGGTATGCATATAAATATCTAGTCAGGCGAATTGTCAGCATTTCCATGCTGGTTTGTTTGTTTGTGGTTTGGTGCTTCGGCGTCTTCCTGTTCCGCAGCCCTGTCTGGGTGATCTGGGTTTCTCCTTTCTTTTTCATTCGGAAGACACCTTCTCCGGCGACTTACCCGGCAATCACCTGTAACCAGCTCGGGGAAGGCTCTCGATTTGGAACGCTGATTGGCCTCAAACTGGTCCCTTGCTTCGCCTGCCTTCAACCCCCTATCTTCTTCCTCCCTCTTCCTCCCTCTTCCTCTAACTTGCTCTTCCTCTAACTTGCTTTTCCTCTCTCTATCTTGTCAACGAGGCAGACAGGCTCGTATTCTGCCTTGCCTGACGAACTTGCACAAATACCAGACATTTAGCTAACACCCACCTCCCTCCTCCAGGCAGCAGCCGCTCAGTGTTACGGCGCTTATCCTAGTTGTGAGGACTTCCGTGCGAGATACCAGGGGAAATTTGGCCGCACGCCATACGTTTCCCCCCGGATCCAGGACTGTGGCGAGGGATTACAAACTGTCCACTACAGCTTTTGATTTTGGCTTCGGTTCCAGTAGCTGATTGTTTGGAACCACGAAGCTGGGTGGCTGTGTCATGGTAAAGCGCAAACGGATGAACTCCCATTATTGAGGAAGATGGATATATTTGTCGGTATTTAGTATATCGGGGGATTCCCCATCCTTTCTTTCTTACAAGTCGCAGCTCGTTCCCCGTCGTTTTTATATGTTTTTGTAAGATTCTCGTGAATATATTCTTATAATGTTCTGTCCTTATGTATGGCCAATTTCTTTGGAAGTATTACGAAACTGGAGATGACCGTATTCAAGTTTTGGAAATGATGATATTGAAGTCTTGAGCGCTTTGCCAGGGGCTGCCGCCCCTTGGACCCGTAGCATTCTAGCGTGTAATGGTTGGTTATGGTGGACTGTTGCCTATTATGTGTTCATCCCCCCGACGTTCAGTCGCTACATACTCAATCTATCCATCTCCCCTCCAACTTCTATCGCGTCCGCTATGGTCCAAACTCGAGCCCAGGAAGGCGCCAAACGGAGGCGTAGCCCAGACGATCAGGGTATGTTTTACGAAGCGCCGACAAAGGCATGGCTAACAAGGAACAGGCCAAGATAGTCCACCACGCAAGCGCCAGTGCCCGACAACACATCCTACGCCGTCCGAGAAAGCCCAAGGCAAAGACCGGAAGCGACCTATCGAAGACGCGACACATCCTACGCCCTCCTCGAAACGACAACAAGCATCGAGACCGTCTGCTGAGGATACGTTCGCCGAGGCAATGCAAGAGTGGAGGCCTAGAAGGTCGGTTGATCCCATTCAGGTTTCGAAAAGGGGGCCGTCACACGGAAGACGGACGGTTGGTGATACGACATGGGTGGCCTTGGTTCTTGTGACAAAGGTACAGACGACTGCTCTGACGGCACTGACGGCACAGAAGGTTTATGATCCTCAATACAAGCAACTGGACTCGTACGTGTAGCCGGGGGCGATGGATAAGTTCCCGAAGACGGGACGATATTATTCTGAGCTGATATATTCATCTCGATCCTGGCCTTCATCTTGTCTCTAGTGGCCTCATCTAGTGTACGATTGTTCGCTAGAAGCTAGATGTCTTATAGGATACCCTTCATCAGCGATTCGACCTTCCTGCTCTTGCCGACATGTAGCGTCATGATGACGGCGGTGGTAAAGCGCTTGCGCGCCGAAGGGCGCGTCGTCCCTGGGGGCAAGATCGCCTCGAAGAGAGTTCCCAGCAGCGCGGCTTTTTCTTGACATGCTTTAAGAACTTGCACCATCGCATTGCAGGACTTCTTTGCCGTGTCATCCAGATCATTGCCGTGTTGGCTTTGGTTCAGACACTCTGTGGCCAGTCTGAGCGTATCTGCCACCAATGGTAAGCGAGTGTAGGCGTCCCTAACGGCGTCCGGGAGGCCGTTGATGTCTCGGCACGCACTGATGACTTTTGAGACTGCGTCGACGATTGAGATAATGCTGGAAGCGACGCTGAGGACTTCCAGGCTGACATGTTCGGTGAAGTCTGGGGTAGAAACAAACGACACCAAACTGAGGAAATGGGAGCGTGGGTAATGTAGTGTTGGTCATCGGGTGTGCGAGAACTCGGGAGTTGAACCGCATGTTGGGGAATGAAGGGGTTTCAATAATCCTGGGTAGCAGTCAATAGGGCTTTGGGAAGCCAATGAAGATTGACTGGAAGCGGCATGAGGCGGCAAGGTTTGTCCCATTCTGAGTGGTTCCACGGAGAGCCGAAGCCGGCAGCCTGCAACTCGACTTAGAGTATGCACGTGCCCGACTTTTCACTTGTTTTCCTTAGACCTACCTCCTTCATCTTCCTGCCTTAACCTTCTTGATCAGTTTGTCGTAGTAGATCACTAAACCGTGATCCAACAAGAGCGAGAGATTCACTTGCCACGCTCTCATCAAACCCGGCGACTAACTGCATACTAGGAACCAATCAGGAATGGTCTTCTGACCGAGTGCAATCTTAGTAGTTGCGTCGGTGACGACCAGCGAATCTCAGGTGCAGTATGTCGTTTTTCTTTTCATCATTTTGGCTAACAGTGTTGTTTGTCCACCCAAAGCAAGAACGAGATACGTTTGGAATTATTGTTGCCCTTGCAAGGCTGCGATGCACCAGGGGCCACCAGAATCTACACTGGCGCCGAGCTGCGGGGACGTTCTGGCGTACACATCAACTTGCCAGCTCGACCAAATCCTCCTCCTGCCCCAAACATCACCTGCTTCCTCATTCCCGTGGCCGTCGCCTACAATCTTCGGCTTCGGCTTTCCACTTCTTCACAAGCTCCCGTCTCGTCGCCGAACCAGACGCGTGATACATGACCGCACTCATCGGGTTATCCCTCAAATACTCCATCACCCAAACCATCTCAGACGAGTCGGCATCCATCACCCAAGGACAATGTGTCGCATGAATATCTTGCACCGCAACATAAAGTGAAGTCTCGACAGGCAGAGGAGGGTCGGAATGAGAACGAGCAGCGCGAAGTGACGTCCCATCCTGGTTTCCATCCGCGTCCGTCATCAAGCTCGTAACCCTCTCCACTACTTCTTTCACCATCTGCTCTTTTACATCATCCGTAACCTGCTTGAGGAACCCATCCCGGACCTGCTCGATCCACTCGCCTCCAGTGTTTCGCGCTGGACTTCAAGTCGATACGCCATCTCCACCTCTCCCTCGTTGGTGTTCCAACCGCGCAGATCATCGCACGCTGCGTCGAGCCCGCGCGACTAATGCATCGATACGACGCAAGAGGTTCTCCTTCTCGTCTGAGTCGTATCGGCAGTCAGTTTGATTATTGAGCCGTGTACCTAATTCATCGATACGACGCAAAAGATTCTCCTCCTCGTCTGAGTCGTATCGGCAGTCACTTTGATTATCGAGCCGTGCATTAAGTTCTTTGATGCGGATTTGAAGCTGGTCGGTACGTTTAGCCTCATGAACAACGCGGGTCTCTAACTCGTCGATATAGGTTTCAAGCTGAACGGTGCGTCTAGCCTCATGATCAAGACGTTCGCGAGTGGCGGTGTGTCGGTCCTCTAGCTGTTTGATGCGCTGTACGAGGCATTCTCTTTGCTCGAGCATCTTGCGGAAGCTGGCGGCGACGTCTTCCAAGGTTGGAACGAAGCGAACTTCTTCTAATGCGTATTGGCGTTCCTCCAGCTTGCGGAAGGCGAGGACGAGGTCTTGGAACATTTCAGGGGATGGGGACTCTGATATGCGTTGGCGTTTTCGGTCTAGGGGTCTGTTAGGAGCGACAAGATACTGGTAGAAGGCAGGCGAACATACTAGATGGAGTGGGGAGTTGTGCCGGAGCCTTGGAGCTACTCGCCAAATCGACAGATGGACCACTTTCATTGATGCCTTCCTGATCTACATAACAGGGCAACGGGTCGCCAGAGTGTCGACGTTTGCGGTCTAGAAAAAGAGATCTTAGCAGGGGCGTAGATAACGACAGCAGGTGTGAGCGTAGAGAACGTACCGGATGGCGTTATGGCTTGCTCCGAACTGCGGATAGAGCCATCCTTGGTGTATGCCGGTGCCGCCACTTCTTCTATCGTTTGCTGCACAAGTTGCTCAACTATATCGTTGCTGGGACCGGCGCGGGGCTCAGCGTGAGTCATGCCAAAGTCCAGAACATGACCGCCGGCACCCTTATACAAGTTACACAGATTCGCCCGCTCGACATCTGTCTTCAATCGGAAGCTGACATTGGACGAGAAAACCGACGGGAGCAAAGACAACTGATGCCGAATCTCTGGAGCCAATCGGAGCATTTCCAAGTAAATAGTGAAGCTGTGAACTGTGGCGAGGGATTGCAAACTGTCCACTACAACTTTTGATTTTGGCTTCGGTTCCAGTGGCTGATTGTTTGGAACCACGAAGCTGGGTGGCTGTATCATGGTAAAGCGCAAACGGATGAACTTGTTGAAAGACTCCTCCATGCCGGGGATAGATGGACGACTGCTCACTTCGTATTCGATGGACTGGATGTTCTCAGGGTAGATGAACAGACGGAAATTCATTTTGACGGCCGCACCGAACTTGAGGTGCACAAGGCTATGCAAGATGAAGAGACCATGTTGTTCTGAAGTATCGACGTGAAGGTCTATAGACAGGTCGGATGTGTGTTGCATATCGTGGTTCGCGTCCTCCCATACGACCACACCCCCCCGATTCGACAGGTTGAGCTTGCAGCGTCTTTTTTCATCGTCGCTCGAGTCGGACACGGCCGACATGTTGTCGTCATCGTGACACGCCTCCCTTGGGCTGTTAGCCATCAGCGCGGTTAAACATCAGTCTTGGTGCTGATGTAGTGGTGTAGTGATGGCGCACGATGAACATGACAAAGGGGAAGGGGCAGACCGGCCGCTCACCCACGACGACGCAACTGTCCATAGTTCCCCCAGACGGAGGTGAAAGAGTGCTACGGGCCTAGGGCCAGCAGCATCTGCATCCACGGCCAATCGAAGAAGCCCCAGTCCTTCCAGCAAGTGACTAGCCCTGCTGGGTAGGAGTTGGCAAGTTTTTATGGCTTCTCGACCTGGGTTCCACCACTTTCAGATGCATCGCGCGGCTGAGACGGACGTCCATGTGCCCTGCCGGACACACAGCACCAGATCTGGTTTTGGAAGGATGGGAAAGTCCCGCCGCTCTCCAGTGACGATGCAATTGTTGATCAGTTCCCACGAACGGAGGCACGACAGCAAAGAATGCTACGCCAGCAGCATCCTCAACCCGCGCCGCCTATCAAGAAAGCCCCGGTCCTTTCCGCAGGAGTTGGACCTGATGGCTGGATCCAAGGCTTCTCGACTCGTGTTCCACCGACCCCAAGTGCATCGCCAAGGAGAAACGCTCGGGCCATGCATCCTGCCAGACACATGACCTCGGGACTGGGGCCTTGGTGGTGATGATCCTGCCGCTCTTGCGTGACATTGAACTGTCGGATGATTCACAGCCTATCGAGAACCCCAGTCCTTCCAGCAGGTGGCTAAGCTGTGGGTAGGAGTTGGTTAAGTTTTTACGGTTCTCGACAGGTAGGACGCATCCTTCCAGCTATTGCCAGTAAGAAACGGGACGGCTGTGTGCCCAAGAACACACAGCACCAGGAGTGGAAGGGGGAGAGGGGTAGAGGGAAGGCAACTGAAGTGGTGGAAGGGATGAGGCGAGGAGAGAGGGGTGAGTTGGTGTCAAAAGAGAAAGAAAAACCTGGTGTCGATGATAGACCCCGGTACCATCAAGCACTGACCCTGCGAAAGAGAATGGTTGTTTTGGGCTCGGTTCATCGTCGTTGCGATCATTCGCGTCGCCGTCGGAGTGGTGCGAGGGAGACGTGCCAAAAAGAGAATGGAAAGAAGAAGAAGAAGGAGCAGGTGAAGTGCGGGTCACGGAGTCATCAGCGTCGTCGAGCGGAGTGTCGCGGAGGAGTTGGCTATAAATGGCATGTTCGTGTTAGCTTTATGCACATATCATACTTGAATGGAATGGAAGTTGAAAAAACGTGCCTCCTGGCCGAGAACAGCTGTGTTGCATTCAGATCTTGGTGCGCATCGGCACCGGGCCTGTCCGGCTCAAACGGGGAACGTGTTCCATCATTGCCGTATATATTGAGTGATGGAGGATCGCGATAGAGCTGGCTAGGTAAACTTGTGGAACGGGATGATGGTATTAGCTTGATGCACATATCACAAATGGACTAGAATTTGAAAAACACGTACGGCTGTGTTGGATCGTACTCATCGGCACTAGAGTTGTGGTTCTGGGAGTCGGGATGATGAGGATTGTGGTCGGGCGGAACTTGTGCTGAAGGGAATGGGGATGAGCGGGGGGAGGATCGTTCAAGTTGTCTGGGATCCATGGCGAAGGCAGGGCGTCACGTGGGGCGGTGTCTGGGTACAAAAAACTTGGAAGCTCGAGAGTGGATGACGGAATGTCCGGTGGCAAAATGATAGGGAAGCTGCCTCCCTTTATTAAGCAATGTTTGTCTCGAACTTGCCCGAGAAAAACCTCACCCCTTCCGGTCTTTCACCATTGGGCCGCACTTTTCACTCCAAGATTTACCAAATTGTTAACTTAGCAATATCTACGCTAAAAAAGGTAACGCATCGACGAAACTCGGCGCGCCAAGAGGGGGCTTTTGGTTTTGTCAGATATGACGGTACAAAGTTGATTGATGGAAAGTGTGTGTATAACTCCACGGAAGGGGTGCTGGGGACTATTGGGTTCCCCAGTTAGCTGGCTCAGGTCCGTGAATGGGATGTTCAAAATCCCTAACAGGAATGGGTGCGATTCTCACCAAATCTATTACGGTTCTGCACACCCCGTTAACGAAACCACCCACCACTAATGCCAAGTAAATAAGGTCAAAATCAGGTGAGGTGGTTGGACCGCTAACCTCGATAGAGGATAGCCAAACTCCACCTTTGAAATCTGACAGGTTGCGGGGGCAGCGGAGGAAACCTCCGGATTTAGGCAGCTGCAGAGCCCAGGAAGGCCAACGAATCATTGGAACCAATCAGTGGTGGTTCTTCCGAAAAAGACCCCCGAGTGCCTTGCAATTCAATGCAGGTTTGTTCTCCGTATGCATCTCTGTCAGCCAATCGACTCATTTAAAAGGGTGTTGGCGGCTGGGTCAAGGCAGACCTGTCCAAAAGTCGGGTACGTGCGTACTTTGAGTGGAGTCGGAAGCTGCCAGCTTCGGATCTTAGAGCTGTTGTTGGCTCGTCGAACGCCACCAAATTGCAGGCGTCTTCCTATATGCATCTCTCTTCAGCCAATCGACTCGTTTACAAAGGTGTTGGCGGCTGCGCCAACAGTGTGTTGCAAGCTAACCACCATGCTCGGATCCGTCCGTCCAGTTTTAGCCTAGCAACTTTTGGGACTTCATCTCGATATCTTGGCTCCATCTTTCCAGTGGCATCGTAACCAATGCATTAGAATGCTTTCCATTCAGGATCGTCTTCTTGAACCATTCACGGTAGACATCCATCTTGTGGAAGCCACAATCTCGCTCTTGCTGAGTCATCCCCTCTTAGCAATATCTACGCTACAAAAAGGGAACGCATCGACGAAACTCGGCGCGCCAAGAGGGGGCTTCCCCGAGTTTGCCAACGCTTCGACAGAGATGACTTTTAGTGAGCATTTGCCTCCTGGCGCGAAGTTGATGCCAATCTTGGGGTCTTGGCTTCTTGGCTTGAACTGGTACTCATGGCACCCTCATTGGTCAGACGGGCTCCACACCACTGATTTATCATGGCACACGGTCGGTCGATTTATCCGGCTCGCCTTTTCACACAGTGATGCTGCATGCCCCCAAACTTGTGGTGAGTGTCCCGTATCAGGTCCGGGGTTTATCTCCTTTCCATCCTCCAATCACGTATGGATTCTTAACCGGTCAACAAACAAGCCAACGATAAGAGATGGCATGTGCAGCTGGCCCCCACACCCCTCCTCCCCGGCGCCTGAGGTGGAGGTGTGCTTTAACCTGGAAGCACTGAGCTGGTTCGCTCGTCTGGGGTAGATCCACTGCAAGCTGCTGCAAGCCAGGCCTGAAACACGAGAAAATGTTCGCCAGTCACCTCATGTCCGGGCGCCCTCACCACTTCCATTGCGTTCCATCCCAAGTGGATCGGTTTCACTTGCAACGGAAAGGACACTCAAGGCCCGGGCCGGGCATGAAAGTGCTGGTGGGACCCGATAGATGGGCTGGCGGGGTTGAAAAGGTGGGCTTGCCGGCCCGGCTTGGAGCCCAAACGAGTTATCACTCAGCGACCACTCTCGAGCAAGGCGGATCCCGCACGGTGCTTGCTCTCAGAGTTCATGATTCGAATTCCTTTTGGGGGACACTCTGCCATTCCGCGTTTGAAGTCGTCATCAATCAGGTCTTAACGCCTTCTTCGACTCCTGCGAAGTGCCGGAACCGTACCGTGAGGAAGCGAAGTGACGCATCAGCCTTCGCATGACGGGAATTGTGAGCGAAAACTTTACAAACAGGGTTGCAGGTCTGGATAGGTGTGGGTAGCCAGTAACTAACGTTTTGGAAGAAGAGGCGAAGTCGGATTTGTTAGGAGAAAAGAGGCCGTTACCAGAGATAAAACCCTCTTCCGAGACCTTTTTGTATCTTGTGGTGTGTTGTCCAATACAAGATAAGTAAGCTTATTCAACGTCCTCTCTCTCTATCTCACTCCTCCAGGTCTGTCGTTGTACACATGGGTACGCTATGATATGATCTGAGCCTGGTACCTCTCTAAAATCCAGTGAATTACCGAATTGTTGGACGCGTATACGTATATCAGAACATCGCGTTTGGTCCTACTGCACAGACACTAGCATCTGATTGATCAACCAAGGCTTGAACGACGTCGGTTCAACATGGACACAGGCTGGAACGTGGTAACCCGTCTCCCGTTTTCCGTTTGGCACACAGAGACACACTCTATTCTCATCATGGACGGAAGTCGGGATCAAATGTCTTGGAAAACGCCATGTCGGTAAACATTATGGGTTCCTTTCCAAATTTCCACCCACCTTCGACCCAAAAGTTGGTGGCCGATCGTCATTTATCGTTTTTTGAAGCACATGCTGTCGCATGTAGATCTCTTCCTTTTGGAGTTGAGTAGGGCAGCAAAATCAGCAAACTCCTAAGCGTCCAACAAGACCAAAGCGAGAGATTCCTTTGCCACGCTCTCATCAGACTCGGCGACTAACTGCATACACATAACTGGGCCGAGGAATACTAGGAACCAATCAGTGATGGTCTTCTAACTGAGTGCAATCTTGGTATTACCCCTGTAGAACATCTAGCTGTAGTACGGTCAACTTTTCTCGTGATCTGCCCAATTATATTGATTAGACCGTCCCATTCAGGCACAAGGATGTGGGGCAGCTCTTGTCGATTGGCTGAGAGCTGCATACGGGGGAGCTGGTCAGGGCTGCGAAACAGGGAGATGCCTGCAAAATGGGCGGCGTTGAGAGCGACAAACCAACCACAGCTCTAAGAATCCAAAGCCGGCAGCCTGCAACTCCACTTAGAGTATGCACGTACCCGACTTTCCACTTGTCTGCCTTGACCTATCTCCTTCATCTGCCTGCATCAGCCTACATGGCACGGGTAAGGCTGAAGGAACAGCAGTGTGCCTTGTTCGTTAGACAGGGGCGAGGAGCGCGGGGAGGACACAAGTTGCAAGGGGGTCCATGATGTTCAATGATCGATTTCCAAAATGACAATGTATCAATAATGATGAGAAGTCATACGCAAAATCGCGATTAACGCAAGAGACAGGCCACATGACAATCAAAAGTATAGGCACGATACATGTACGACCCTCCACTGAAATATTCACATTCACAACACCCACCAACGTTTGGCATGGCCTCCCGTCGGTTATCCACCTTAAGCATCCAACGGCTTTTGCGCCCTCACCATGCGCCACCTAACGTTAGAATGAATCTTGGCTTCCCTAAACTCTCGGCGAACAGTAGCGGCGTAGTTCGCGATTTCCTTCGGGGTCCACCCCAGGTAGTTGGGCATGAAATAGACAAGGAAACCCTCAATATCATGTGTCAGCGCCACATACTGGTAGAAGCCCAGCTGCTTCATCTTCTCGTCATCAGACCAGGGCGAAAGGGGAACCTAGATCTCGGGTCAGCTTAGCTCGTCTTGGGTCGTCGCACCGGTGCTCTCGGTAGCCGCTGACCAAATGTCATCCGAGACATTCGGTTTCGGGTTTTGTAGTTTTGGTAGTGGGACTTCGGGGAAAGGGCTCGCGGACAAGAAAAGTCTTACATCGTAATGCTCAGACCTGAGGTTGGTGAACCCAGCGTTCTTCATTCCCTTTTCCATCGTGTCTGCAGAAACTATATTGAACTCAAGCCCGGTCTTCCATCCAACCTCTTTCCAAATTCGACCCCACTCGGCCATGGCGGAATCATTAGGCATCGTTCCATCAAAGCAAAAAAATTCAGCATCGCAGTCAAGTTGTTCAATCCAACCGCCCGGCTTGCAGCACCGGTATGCCTCCTTATATAGGGCATCCCAATCCTTGATAACGCCGGTAAGCCAGCGAATGTGAATGAAGTCGAAGTAGTCCTCCTTATAGGTCCACTCCTTAGATGCGTCATCGATCACGAAGCGGGCGTTTGGGGGTACCCAGCTAGGTTGAATAGGGGAAATGTCGGTGCCAATTACGTTGCAATTGGGATGATCGTCCGCGAAGTCACTGTTTTATAAAAAATAGATGTTAGCGATCGAAGATCGACCCAGGAATCTGACAGGTCGGTCTTACATGGCCCAGACTCCTGCAAGTAAATATGGTTAGTAAAGTTGAGTAAAGGGGAGAGATGATAGTTTAGGTTGATTAGCTTACCAGTGCCGGTACCGATATCAATAGCGTTCTCAATCTCCTTCTCATTGAGCGGGGACGTATACAGTTTCCTATCGAACAATTGAACCATAGCCTCGTGCATCATATCCAATACCTCATTTGCCTTAGCA
The DNA here is from genome assembly GCA_009805345.1 of Neurospora sp. FGSC 26628. Lineage (NCBI taxonomy): Eukaryota > Fungi > Ascomycota > Sordariomycetes > Sordariales > Sordariaceae > Neurospora > Neurospora sp. FGSC 26628. The sequence continues at coordinate 22,227 of RAOO01000165.1, forward strand.
TCATTAGGGCCCCTGAGTGGTGCACATAGACCAGTAGTTAGTTCAGCTCCATAACATCAACGGGTATAGCACTCGTCTTGCTAATGCTTTCCAATTCAGACGTACCAATACTCTCCGTCAGTCACAGAATCGCTGTGGTAGGTTCGTCCCAGGATATTACGGTATTGCAAAATTCTGGAAGAGATCGAGACGGTCGAACTTTCAGTGTCACTTCCCAGGGTCGAGTCATTGTCCTCATCCACCTCCTGTACGTGTAGAAGACTTTTTGTTAGTATCCGCCATTCTCAAAATGATAGATGAAAACGCTGTGATCATGGATGTTTCGTTTGATACTGATCAATCTAGCTCACTCGCTAAGAGAAGAGGAGAGAAGAGCGTCGTTGGACGAAGCGAGAGACACCTGTTCTTATGYAGGRCAATGGGCATGCGTCCGTCRGACGCARATGCTGCCACTGCCTAACACRTAGGATCTGGRCAGGTGCGAGACCGCCAGGAGCTCCTGCATGACARACGCCTGGTGGAAAYCGAAAAGAGRATGCATATGTAGGTAGATGAAACGAACCTGCTGRCCCCAATGGGCACCGGACAAAAGGCCAACAGGCTCCGAAGTCTCATCAGCCACTGGAGACGTGGGAGCAGGCGTGGGCGACTTCGCGGGAGCAGGTGTGGGCGACTTTCTTCCCGTTGGGGACGCGGGACCGGGCGTGGGCGACTTCTTTCCAGCTGGTGACGCGGGACCAGGCGTGGGCGACTTCTCCCTCCCCTTTGGCGACTTTGCCTCAGGTGATGGTGACTGTGCCTTTTTGAAAGGGGAACTCATCGTCGCGGATGGATATTGAAAGGGTTGAAAAATTGGTCAATGAACTGCAGAGGTTAGCCAAAGTCGATGCTTGGTGTTTTCGCGTGCCAGTGGCCCAATATATAGGATTTATCGTCACTTAGTTATCCCTCCTCGAAAAAGAGTCTTCCGAGGCTGCCATTGCATAAGGAGGTCAAGAGTGAAGGTAACCTCCTTCCTTTCGAACTGTGTGCTTCGGTCATCTCTTAGATCACATTCGTGCTTGCTTGCTAGCGACCTTTCGTATTGAAGGCAGGGGAGGAAGGGTAAGGTAGACAGAGTTAGAGGGAGGAAGAGGGAGGAAGTGGATATTTATAGGAAGACAGGGGGTTGAAGGCAGGGGGGGAAGGGTGAGGTAGATAGAGTTAGAGGGAGGAAAAGGGAGGAAGAGGGAGGAAGTGGATATTCACGAACACCAAGCTGCAGGGACGGTAACCGGCCGCGATCGCCAGAACTACAAGGAAGGGTGTGAAGCAATTACAAAGATACAAAGTCCGTCCTTAGTCGTTTGCCACAGCACACTCCTTGTCATACAATACTAACCCCTATGCTGTGATGAAGTGTTTTGCGGCCAAATTTACCAAGTACCTAGCTACTCTGGCTGGCCTCCTCTACCCTACCCCTTGAAGGTAGCGGCGTGTTTGTTTTATTTAGCATTCTTCCCTTCTTTCTTGCCATGATCCTTATTTCTTAAATAGACCTCACCGACTGTTTAATTATTCAAGAAACAGCTCCGGTATTGCACATTCTAAACCATCCATTATTTTGGCGTATATAGACGTCAATATGCCCTATCATCGCGGCGAGCTTGACCACCGCCCTCCTAAGCCGCCTGAATCACAGCTCAAAATCAGCATTTTGGCGTATATAGACGTCAATATGCCCTATCATCGCGGCGAGCTTGACCACCGCCCTCCTAAGCCGCCTGAATCACAGCTCAAAATCAGCTGCCAACCCCAACCCAGGTGAGCACCCAATCAATGTGTAAGACAAGTAGTTTTTCTAAGCTAACCCTAAGTTTAGCTACAACTTCGAGCAAGATAATGAACAGAAACTCAATGAGCTTGTTCGAATGGCCCGTGATGGGAACAAAATGGCCATATATGCATTTCACTGTTACCAAAAAGTAACGAATGAAGCAAGTAGTAGCCGAAACGAAATCTGCAAATTGCAAAGCCAAATCGATGACTTGCTTTCTACGATCGAAGGACTCCATGAATCTTTAACGAATAATGAGAAAAAAGTGAGTACGTGATCTATAAATAAGAAGGGAAGCAGTTTTCGTTACCGGTAGAAGACTAATCTTAATTGTAGGGTGCAGAAAGACTTCGAATTCGAATTGGTTTGAGGAAGAAGGAGGAAGCACATAAGCTACGCATACAGAAGAAGAAGCAGGAAGAACTGAAGCTGCAGGCCAAAGTCGGATACCAACAGTGGATATTGTGGACGGCCACGACTGACCCTCAGTTCTTTGTTGAGTTCATTGAGAAGCAGGAGGCAAAGAAGAAGATCTTAAATGAAAAGGAAACGAAAGAGACGGAGGAAACTTGGAAGTTGTATACACTGAAAGGCGAGCGTCTAGATGCTGGGTTGATTGCTCTGTTCCTTACCTTGCGAAAAGACCAAAACGCAAAACAATCGACGTAAATAGAAGCTTCAGGTCACACCAGATAGTCGGTCACGGTTCCTAAGCCCTTCAAAGTTTCGCCTCGAACTCCGAACCCATATCCTCATCATATTCCTCCATATCTATCTCGGCCTCCCTCTTCTGCAGCTGAGCCCTTCAAAGTTTCGCCTCGAACTCCGAACCCATATCCTCATCATATTCCTCCATATCTATCTCGGCCTCCCTCTTCTGCAGCTGATATCTATCTCGGCCTTCTGCTCAGACTGGCCACAGAGTGTATGAACCAAAGCCAACACGGCAGTGATCTGGATGACACGGCGAAGAAGCCCTGCAGTGTGTCACGGCACTGGCAGACCACTACACCACTAGGCTATGTTCCAAAAGGATACAAGTAACCGAAGCTGGCAATTCGGTCGCTCAAGTGGTCTTATATAGTTTGTCCCGGAAGAGGCACCCGAGTGCATTCCGTGACACAGTGCAATGGTGCAAGTTCTTAAAGCATGTCAAGAAAAAGCCGCGCTGCTGGGAACTCTCTTCAAGGCGATCTTGCCCCTAGGGACGACGCGCCCTTCGGCGCGCAAGCGCTTCACCACCGCTGCCATCATGACGCTACATGTCGGCAAGAGCAGGAAGATCGAATCGCTGATGAAGGGTATCCTGCAAGACATCCAGCTTCTGGCGAATAATCGTGCACTGGATGAGGCCACTAGAGACAAGATGAAGGCCAGGATCGAGATGAATGCGTCAGCTCAGAAAGATGTCGTCCCGTCGTCGGAAAATTGTCCATCGCCCCCGGCTACATGTGCGAGTCCATGTTAATTTTAGGCCGGTGACCTGGGTGTTTATGAAAGAAAAACTTGAATGGGGAATTCCTTCTCTGAGCGAGCCTTTGACTATTTCTCCCGCTTTCTTAACCTACATACATTGCCTTGATTTCTCTTCCTTCCCATGCATCTTTGCTGGCTCTTGCTTTCAGCCTCGAAGGTACTTCTCTTTGTAGAGGCTTTTTTGTAATTTGCTGGCTGGGCTGCGACTACGGGCACACACATCTGAGGCTCTCGCACGTATGCTAGACCTAATTTTGCACCTTCTTCTTGTTCCCACTGTGTCTTTGGTTTGTTTTAATTACAACTAGAGAAGATGATAGCTGTCACGAGCGACGTGGTCACGAGAGACAAAGCTGAACACGTTGATTCCAGGTCTATAGTAGAATCACAAGATGAAGAAGAGAAGAACGAAACGTGCAAAGGCACGCCTGGCGCCCAGGGTTTCAACCCAGGGCCCAGGTGGCCAGTGCACGCGGCACGACATCACGTGCACGTCCCGCCGTGCCAGGACCCATCCACCAGTGCCGTGACAATAGCTGGCACTGGGCACGGAGTTGTACGTTACATCTATCCAGATCGAACAGAGGACAATGATATTGTCATTTCTATTACGAAAAACGGGCAAGACGTCTATCTAGATGAATGAGATACGCCAAATTGTAATCCCAGTCAAATCATCAGGCGTGAGCTGGAGAGGATGCCTTTCCTTAGTACAACTTGCAGACACCCTCTCTTAGTAATATGTGTGGTTTTAGAGCTTTGACGAGGTTTTCGAATAAAGACCTCGAGACCTTCGTACCACCATTGCTCGGCATGAAAGCCTAATGTTGTTGAGTGAGGTGGGCAATAAATTTCTACTCTCTATTTGGGATGAAGGAGAGTTTAGAGAAAGATTGTTCTAAAGGAGACAGCTTGGCGAACTGTAAAACCTACCCAACGAAGACCTGTAGTCTCATAAGGCTGGACATTGCGTTCAAAATAAGCAGTACCAACCGTAGCTGTATGATTATTTTTTTCTGCCAGTTTTTGTTCTTAATCAAGTCCCCCGTGGTACAGATAGCGGGACTCGGATCCCGAACACGCAAATCAGCACTGTGAATAAATATCAGGAACAAACTGTTTGAATGATATCGAATAATCCTATGTTATAACTATCAATCTTTTACCCTTCCATATTTTCCGCCGAACTAAAGCCAAGTATCCTTGCTCTTTTGGTACCCATCATGAGTTATTATCAGGCCTTGGACTAGGCAGCTGGCTGTATGGCGCAACAATCTAGCCTAATTTCTAGACAACAAACACGGTATTGCTGGTGTGCGATCACCATGGGTATCGGTAAGGGCTTAAGCAACGAGTTTCCAGACAGTATTATATTCTTACTAGTCAAACACTCCTTCAACGCAGAGAATATATCTTATCGGTCTAGGAGGCCATTGGTGATGGCTTCCATCAGCGGCCGGGCCTAACTTGGGAGAGCAGTGCTACTGGGAAAGGTTATTCATACGTAGGCACAAGAGAAAAGTTGGGACAGGTTCCTGTTCCAGGCTGAGAGATGGCGTTTGCTCATTCTTTTCTCGCATCTCTTTAATCAATCAATCCTTCGAGAGGTGCGGAAATGTAGCGGATAGTGATTGTGGGGAGCTGTGTTTCTAGATACGGCGGTCAGAACCCTAACCCTAGAGCTGCCTCGGACAGCTCTAGGGTTAGGGTTCCTCAACCACAACGAAGAAAAGGACGTTGCCCTACAAAACAAGCATGCCGGGCTTGATAACTATACTCTATATCTAAAACATTGACAGGGCCTGCAAGCGAGAAAAGCTAGCAGCTAAAGAAGGGGTTGGAATCAGAGTAGCTAGGTATTTGATGCGTTTGGCCCAAGAATGATTTATCCCAGCATAGATGGTAGTATTTTATATTAGGAGAAGTGATGTACAAGCGCCAATGGACATGAGGTCCTTTACCTATTCCCCGAGAGAAAACCCTACAGACTTCTGTCCAATGAAACCGCCGCCCCTTCCCCGGCTGTAAGGCCGGCCCCTACATTTCCTACCGTAGCGCTGCTTTACCTACCGTCCGGTAAATAATAACGTTAACCTATTACCGGTGCTCTATGCTGAGCGATCCGTCGCTGGGATCTCTGTTAAATATAGCTGGCTACCCAAGGAGGCGTTCCCCTTACAAACTTCGCTTGGCTGGTTAATAGTTAAATATTAAGGTTTGGGGATAGTGAGCGCGGTGTATCGAAGTCAAAAGAGTTTGTAAACGGTCTACTTATAAAATATTTAGAGTTACTTCTAGGCCGGTTAGAATAGCTTGGAGATATAACAGGCGAGTATAATATTGTATTTAAAGAAACTTCACTAAAGGATGTAGGGCTAGAAGTCAAAGCAGGGGTTGATTGAGTCGAGATTGTTGAGTTATAGCGAGGTTTTGCATTAGAACTGGTTAAATCACGCGGTATCCATCCGTATCGTTTCGGCATTGTATTTGTAATAATATTTTGATTTAACGCGTGTTTATTTTGCGTTTTATCGTCCCTTGAATGTTGTCTATCTGGTGATGTAATATCTTCATTGGAATAGATATTTTCGTTATTTAATTCCTCGTAGTCTTGAGATTGAGTAATTATATTTGGTATAGTTACTGATGTTACAACATGTTGTATATACGCTTCGGGTAACTTTAAAAAGGACGTTAGAAGATTATAATGAACAAATAATGTCCCTGGGTATAATTTAGAATAGGTGTTGTTTAGATTTGTTATAAAAAGATGGGCACTACAATAGTTTGCCGAATTAATAAATGGACGATTCCATCGTCCAATTATTGATTCTTCTTCAGGCTCCGTTATCAAGCTTTCTAATAGAACATCTTTTTGTTTTTCAGCCGGATAGGAAGTTTTTACTTTATTTTGGAAGCCTAATTGTTGTGCTAAGTATTGGAAACGACGTACTGTTATAGCATCCTCGACTGCCGGTATATAACTTGTGCCTTCTTTATAACGAGGTCCCATATAATCGCCATTACAAAGTCGTGAGAAGTTCCGTAAGGCTGAAATAAATAAAATTAAATATGAAGTTTCAAAGGAGGGTATTAGGTTCGAAGTATAAAATTGGCTATCTGCGAATTCAATAAGACTACTGTCAGGCCTTTTCCAACTAATTTTAAGGGCTTCTAATAATGATTCGTTTCGTCTTATAGTAATACTTAATTGCGTCTTTATTATATGATTTATAATAGCCAAATATTTCATGTTTTCGTGGAAACTTTTAATGCTTGGAATTAGTACGTTAGTTGAGCTTAACCGCTCTTTAATATAGAAACGCAATTGTTGGTCTTCTATTTTTGGGAATAATTGGTTAGACTGAAGTTGACTTTCAACGAATGTTTTATCTACGCTGCTTAGATACGGAACTCGCATTTGAAGTAGTTGGATAGTGCGTATATCAACCGCTTGTTGTACTTGGACATTTTCAAGCGTAATGCTAGTCCAGGTTGTATATATATGGTCTAGATAATTTATTATCTGCGGTAGGGCTCGAATAGATTTATATCGTTCAATATTTCCGAGCTCGAAATCATTTAACATACCAGGAAATCTCCTAAGCTTTTTTAAACGTTCTTTAACTGGTGTCCATTTCAATAAAATACGAATTCGTTTTTGCTTTCCAATAGACAACTTCGATATCCAAAAATCCATACGTCGTGAATCTCCTTGGTCCTCCCAGTAGAAAACGGCACATAAGATCTCCCCATCACCATATTGTGTTTGGTTGTGATTATGCTCGATTTCATTCCGTAATAAATTTCGTAAATTCAATCCATCCGGTACACAATAAAGTTTAACAGTCCACCAAGTATCAGGACCGAGGTTTCTGCTTGCTAATGCGGCTTCGTATCTTTGCCTGCCATGGATACATTTGAGTTTGGTATTAGGTTCTATTTTTATAAACGGCGATGATTGTTGGGCAATAAATAACRAATAAGATGTTCCAGAAGTGTGAAGTATCTGTTGAAATTCGGATACCGAAACTAATATGGGTAGCTGGTGATTGTCAAGAGCAGGGTTAAACTGGGTAGGGTCTTCAAATACTAATTGTAGTTGTGTTACTGCTTCTGGTAGAGGAGGCCGACAATAATCGGGATCGAAATATAAGTATTTAAGTTGGATTTGGCAGCGCCCTAATAGAAATTCGCTTTGCTCTTGCTCCATTATTATAATCAGCTATAGTTATACTTGTAAAACTGAGATGGAAGGGCTACCTTTTAAACTATAATCGTGTTATACTATTCGGAACATAGATTTCGAAAAGAAATGATTAACTTTTATTTCCGAAGTTGAAATTTCAAATTCGCACCTTTTATTTCCGAAGTTGAAATTTCAAATTCGCACCTTTTATTTCTTTCTTTGCGTAAGATTTATAAATGGTCTTTAACTTCCCTATTCTCTCCTTACTACATTATGTTCAATATGGAAATCTACATTTATTATACGATTTTTCTTTGGAGCGTTCTTTTTATTTGGAGTTTATTATATCTTTGTCGTAATACAATTCACTTTTTTAAATACTTAATAAATTACACTATACAACTCCGCATTAAATTTTTGAATTACTTTTTACCCGAATTCTTACTTCTGTTGCTTTATATTGCTGCAAATGTTATTGCAATATACTACAATGCCCTTTCTTCCTCAAAATACTTCAGCATTATTAACCTTAGTCTTTTATTTCTCGGAGGTAGAACTAATATTATTATCGACTATGTCGGTATTACCCTCAGACAATATTATATAATGCATCTTTGGGTTAGCATTATTGCTCTTATCGAAGCCTTTATCCATATTGCACTTCGATTAGAATTTGGAAGTTTCGTTCCTGCTCAGTTGTCGGGTATTATTCTTATGTCACTATTTATTATAATACACTTAACCTTCGTTATTCGTTTTTTTTTAAAACGTTTATTTGATATATCTCCCTCCTACACCTTCGTCTTATACTTTCATACCCTAGCTGCTTTATTAACATTATCGTGTCTTGGATGGCATGTATGGACTACCTCTACTTTCTTTTCCTTTTCTTGGTTTATCGTTATTGGTACTGCTGTTATATGGGTTATATCACTGGTCCTAAGGATACTCAAATGGTATAAATACAGGAAGGCAACAGTTACTATTAGCAACTCCGCTGAAATGGACTATACAGAAGTTACTCGGCTTACTATTAATACAGACTCAAGCATTACAACCCGGCCAGGGTCATATATTTATATTAATCTTCCTGGCCAATACAGCAGCGCCTGCGTTCCTATAACATGGTGGTCGGGAGACGACCCCTGTAGGTCAAAGTACGTGGACGTCTTAATCAATCGAAAAATAAATTCTCTCTCGTCAAAGATTCGATTAGGAGGTCCGTATGGCGGTACCTTTTCTTTAGGCTCCTTTGAAAATATCATTCTAGCAGCTCAGGGTATTGGTATTGCGGCAATCATTCCATTTGCCCTTTCTTTAGTATCCCGGAAACATAAAGCGTTTAACGACGTTACACGAAACATCGATTTGTATTGGCAGTTAGATGACAACTTCCAGTATTATTGTGCCGCTTCTTACTTAGATCAACTAGCACAGCAGCTACTTCGCTTTACACCTTACCAACAGAAGGACGCAGATGACCTACCAGTTGTTACATTATTGAAGGTGCTCGTTATTTATCCTAACGAAGACAATTCAGTTCCGCAACTACCTAAAATTGAGAACTGGTATAGCTATAAAAGCACTACTTTAGAATATTTTGAACACCGTATTAATAAAGCAAAATCTAAACCAGGGAGAATTGCTATTGCGGGTTTGTTATAATTATTCTAGAGTTGAAAAGTTTATACTAATTATTTGTAGTTGCTGGGACAAAATCATTTCGAGAAAATATTCGCACGCGATCATTAAGCCACCGATCTATAGAGAAAGATATTTCGGTCAAGGAAATAACCCATTGGCCAGGAACATTAAAGGACCCTATATATAGTACTTAACTATATTTAGAAACCTAATTTTAGTATCTTGAAGCGCGCGGTTAGCACTGCTTAAAAAAAAAGGGTGTGGGGTTAGTGGCGAGATTGGGCGGAACGGACGAATATATAATGTTAAGCATATCCTATATAAAGAGTACTTTTTTAAAATCTTAATTTGTATATATAATTTCATTTATTCTGTTATCTTTAATATGCCTTCAAAATACCAAGTTAAAAAGTGGACATGTCGAACAAAAGGAATTCAAAAAAAATTTCACCAACTTCATTGGATGTTTGGAGTACAAGTCGCCGTCTACGTTGTAAAAGATGGTGAACTCGATTGCTACGAGTCTCGACCTGGCTTTTTCGATCATAAAACTTGTCTATCGGTCCAAAGCAAAGTTCCTAACGATTTTTTTACGCTTGAGGATAAAGCACAAGGACCACCAACACGCAAAGACTTAGATAAGTCTTTTAAAGGAAGAGCTGCTGGCGCTATGAAAAAAGTTCACGAAATACATGCATTATATCAGGCGGATACGGCTGCTATAATTTTCAAAGAATTACAAGGAGAAGTAATCTTCTACGAATCGCAAAAAGGTATGATTATTCTACCACCAACAACTACGAAAATTGAGCAAATTAGTCGGAAAAGATTTGTCAAATTATCAGAGCAAACAAACACTAGGGTCGAACAATACCGAAACCAGTTATCACCACAGATAGATCGAAACCAGTTATCACCACAGATAGATCATTACTTTACGCTCCTATGAAGGAAACTTATTTATGTAAATTGACCTAAGCATAAATCCATATAATCTAACATTTTCTCCACCCGGGACATCTTTTGCTGTTGGCTTAGTTGGTTTAGTGGCGCTTTGCCCAGAATCTTATTTAAAGTGTAAGGATCATCAGTTAAAAAGGTCGGTTCAGAAACTAGGCCGGTAATTTGTATATCCATAACTGTAGAAGTTGAATTAATAGTAAATGAAACCCGTCGAGTAAATATCTTGCCATTTAAAACTTGCTGCCAAGTATCTTCAGGACAAAGAACGTAAGATTGACCTTGGAATTTTATATATGAATTTTGTCGCCGCGCTCTAACTAAGATATCCATCAAGTGTGGTCCTGGTGGTAACCGACATTTAATAATGAAGGTCGTATAGTACTGTGAGCACAATGGATCGTCGAGTTCTACGTAAAATAGGGAAGCAAGCAACCTATTAGCGATCGTTTTAATTGGTTGTTGAATGGGGATATGTATGTTAATTATAGTATCTTCGTTACGTTGTAACCGCATCCCTTCATAGTGCTTTAAGCAAAGATAAACACCGTTAGTAGTCATCTCGGTATACTTAAAATATAAATTAGAGCCAAATTTAATTCCCCGCTGTTTTTCTTTGATATATTGTACCTTGGGAAGATGGTAAATGCAATCTTCAATAGTCCCATTCTTAGAAAATAGCATAATAGCGAAGAATATCCCGATGCCATGTGCTACAATTTTATCAAAATAGTTCCGGAGAGGACTACCTAAAAGACGATAGAGGGAGCGTAAAGTATCCGCGATAGTAGGGGCTGTCTCGATCGGCCCTCCTAAATATAAAACACGGAATCCCGTTGTATGAGGAATAATATGTAATGGAGTATCGTTAATAGATCCGCAAATAAAACACCGAATGCTATGTGTATTATGATTTGCTCTTTGGTAGTGTAAGATGGTACATGCGTTACAAAGACCGTGGCCGCATGATAAATAACACGTTGAATAATATATAATACATGACGGGCAGAATTTATTATTATCCAAATAATGATAAGTATTTTTAATAACCGATTGATGTTGTGAAATGTATTTCTGTGTGTTTAAGGTTATTTGGGCAAAATTTATAAAATGGCTCTTAATTTGTTGAAAGATGTTGGTACGTTGGGTATAATTTTTAATTAGTTGGGAATAAAATTCTTCAAAGACGTCTAGAATTGGAAAATGGAAAAGAGACCGATTGCAAGCGTCTAGTATAAACGTAGAAGCAATAAGTTTGTTAAAGGCGTTTATTTTTATAGCGTCCTTTCTTAAGGAAAAGGTTGGAAGGTTATTAAGAACAGGTAATGGATGTAATTGGGCTACTAGTTGGAGTAAACTTGGTTGGTGGGTTTCGGTAAAATATTGGAAGTATTGTTGGAACAGTTTGAATAGATGTTTGGGATTCTCAGGATAGAAGATATTTGGTCGTTTACCTAATGTAAGGTTCTTTATATCGTATAATCTAAGCTCCTTAACATGGCTAATACTTTCAAAGCATCGATGCCAACACTGTCGGGCAGTTTTGAAGCTATACTCCTTCAAAGGGTTGAAATTTGTTAAGATTTCTACTGTTAATTGCCATTCTAATTCCTTTGTCGGTTTGATTCTCGTTGTAGTTATAATCACTCGAGGGCGTTGTCGGTGTATATCAGTATTTAAAAGTGCCCACGATGCTAACTCTCGTATAATCGTTGATAGGCTCTCAAATTCCCTTTCGAAAAAAAGTATAGTTGTTGTAAAATTTAAGAAAGCATTTATGTATAAAAGTCTACTAGTTTCCACTAAAGTTTTTTTTGGAATATAATAAAAAGATATAATGCTTTGCATGTATATATGATCTTTAGAGCGAGTAAGATTTATAAAAGTATATAAGTTGCATTCGATAACAATAGTTTGTGAAGAAGGTAATGAATGTAAATAGATGCCGTTTCCCAGATGTTGGTTGTTACGAATAAATAAAATAACCTCTACGGGACTTTCAGAAAGATCTTGATACGCTGAGTGAAACTCTCTTAGACAATGATTACCTATAGGTGTTTCGTACAAGTCAAGCCATAGTTTACGATTATACATCCTTTCGTATAGTAATTTGATTAAATTTGTATTAAACTGCAAAATGTTGTACTTAGTAGCTATATCGCACTTATTATCTATATAAAGGACAGTCAAAAACAAAACTAAGATAAAGTTTGTAGGAATTAGGTTTTTGAATTTTGGTTGAAGTATATTGAATATTTTGAATTACTTTTAGGCAGTTCGAAGTTTAAATATTAAGACTCCATTTTAGACACTTTAAATATAACCCACTGGGTAGAAAAAAACCCACTAGGTAGACTATATAAATAGTTATCGTGTATAAGACCAATAATAATAATAATATATAAAGTAAAAGAACCAACACCATTTTCTCCATTTATTATTTTAATATACAACCATTTCAATTTATATATAAAGTTTAATTCGCTAACAATGTTATTAAAATAAACTAAACATGGACCAAGTTCAAGAAAATAAGGAAAATAACCACTTACCAACTGATTTAGAACTGCAACAAGGATTACAACCTACACCGCACCAATTCAAAGCTAAAGATGAAATTCTACGTTTAATTTTTAAAGATGATATTCTTTTTCGGTTATTACTGGAAGAAAACTTCTTCTTCATCAGTAAATATCCACTAAATAACACAAATAACGATACAAATTATTACTTCACCCTAGTATCAACAAATGTATTCTTCAAATTATTCAAAATACAAAACGGGCTGTTAAAACTTAACGTCTTACGACAATACTTTAGAGAACACTCTTATGACTGTTATACAAATGAAATAACGTTGCAGCGCGCTCCTATCATTATAAACATAGGAGCTTGCATTAATAATGCAAACGTATATATTTCTAATATGAAGGAAAAATTATTTATGGACGAGGGAAACTGCTATACTACTTTTATTTCTCCGATTTGTTCTAAGAGGGATTCAGTCCCTACGGGCTTCATTAAACACAATTGAGATGGCCAGAAATTCAAAATACCATACGAGTTAAACGGCGAGATAGGAATATGGAGCTTTTATGAAGAGCCGCACAGGCCACCTGGGCCCTGGGTTGAAACCCTGGGCGCCAGGCGCGCCTTTGCACGTTTTCCTCTTTTCTTCTTCATCTTGTGATTTTATTATAGACCTGGAATCAACGTGTTCAGCCTTGTCTCTCGTGTCCACGTCGCTCGTGACAATAAGCGGAGATTAATAATGTTATAGTTTTATTCAAATCGTAAGGAATTAATATTTTATTGGTTCTTTTATTTCAGTTAGCCACGTCTAATCTCTCGACCATCCGTGCTCTTACACTACGACATTTATTATTTGGGAAGGCGTATAAGAAAAAATATTTTTAATACCAAGGTGGTAGTAGTGATCTTATTCACTATGCTGGTTATACAAAGGTAGTGTTACGGCACTGGCGGATGGGTCCTGTCACGTGATGTCGTGCCGCGTGCACAGGCCACCTGGGCCCTGGGTTGAAACCCTGGGCGCCAGGCGCGCCTTTGCACGTTTTCCTCTTTTCTTCTTCATCTTGTGATTCTACTATAGACCTNGCACAGGCCACCTGGGCCCTGGGTTGAAACCCTGGGCGCCAGGCGCGCCTTTGCACGTTTTCCTCTTTTCTTCTTCATCTTGTGATTCTACTATAGACCTRGAATCAACGTGTTCAGCTTTGTCTCTCGTGTCCACGTCGCTCGTGACAATCACAAGATCAACTCTACACTTTCCAGGGAGGAAACCAAACATCCCATCACTTTTGCACTTTTCAGAAAAGCAGTCGTGTCGCATCGCATCAACTCTGACTCTGGTCTACCCCGCGATGGCGCACACCCCCGAGGAAAAGGCGACGGCCCAGGCCCCGCCGAAGAAGCAGCAGGTCACCGCGTCAAAGGTGTCTGCCGCAGTGAGCGCTCAAGCTAGTGAGGCTCAGAAGCAGGCTATTAGAGCCNTGACTCTGGTCTACCCCGCGATGGCGCACACCCCCGAGGAAAAGGYGACGGCCCAGGCCCCGCCGAAGAAGCAGCAGGTCACCGCGTCAAAGGTGTCTGCCGCAGTGAGCGCTCAAGCTAGTGAGGCTCAGAAGCAGGCTATTAGAGCCCAGGAAGACAAGGTTGCCGCTGAGCAAGTCGTCTTCAACGTCGAGGACATCCCGATCGCCCCTGAGTCCGTGGTCGAGCAGGATGACGCTTTCCGTCGACGTTCGTTGAACATTGTCACCATCAAGGACAAATGGGATGCCCAGTCCAAGACTCTGGATGTGTCCAATCTGGAGGATGAGGAGGCACCCGATGATGTCGAGGAAGCAATCGCGTTTTTCAACCAGGAAGTCACTGATAAGATGGCCAACGTGCGGTACACCTTCAAGAGGGAAGACTTGTACGCATTCCTGTATGCGAAGATTAGCGCGATCGCGAAGTACTACTCGCAGAAGGGTGACGGCCCCTCCTTTGCCTTCCGTCCACTGACGGCCGTCGGGAAGGAGTATTGGTCGGAGTATCTATATCGCGACGAGTCCCGTATGGGACCTCTGCTGGTAGACCTCCCCACCTTCAAGAACATTTGTCAAGACCCTGCCGGTCTCGAAGCCATCTTTCAAGAGATCAAGTTGCGCGCCATCCTCGCGGAGGCGGCGCTGGCCCAAYAACGCGGTTATCAGGTCATCGCTATCAACCTGAACACTAACCTGGGCAAGATGTATGAACACGCYATGAACTTCCTCAACTACTGGAAGGCGGCAGAGRACGAGAACGTCGAGCTCAGGAAAAAGGCTACTCTCCTCGAGAACACCCTCGCCAACTCCCAAATTGGCACTACCCCTTCAACCGCGAACGATGCCGACGAGTTACTGAGACTGCGACACGAAAACGCGTCGCTTCGCGAGAAAGTTCGTGACTTGGAAGAGGAGGTACAGTTCGGGATTGCCAAGTTGAACGTGGCCATGAGAAGCCACGCCCGAGAGGAGAATGAGCACCTGAAGGATTCAGAGAAGGAAGCTAATGACGATGGCGATGAGGGTGACGACCACTGCGACGACGACTYCCGTCCTGACCACCGAGGTTCGCACGACAACCGGAGTCCGACCCGCTCACCGGACCACTACCGCAGCTGGTCTCCTGCTCCCCCTGAGGGATGCCGCAACTGCCCTAAGCTGCTGGCCGAGATGAATATGGTCAAGGACGATCTGGCCAAGACCCAGAGGAAGTTGGCCCAAACTCAAGACTCGCTTGTCTCCCTCAATGCTCAGGCAGAAGAGTTGGGTACGGAGGTGGCCACCAGGGAAAATGATATCTCGGATCTCAACGCTGTTATCGCTCGCCTTACCAAAGAGACCATGAACCTGCGTAAGCAGAAGAAGACGGTAACTATCGACCTGAACGCGCAGAATTTGGAGAAACAAGCCCACAACCGCAGTCGTGACGATGATACTGACGATAGTGGTAACACCGACCGGGAAGGTACGCCCGCCACCAACATCTYGACGTACAGCAGCGGTCGGCTATCGGCAAAGGAGAAGGACCCGCCCTACTTTCACAACGAGAAAGACAAGGACACGGTTACCTTTGATGTGTGGTACCGCCGCATCCAGAACAAGCTGAAGCTTAACGCCGACCACTTTCTCGACGACGAAGCCAAAAAAATGTACATCGAGAACCGTACGGCCGGCAAGGCCGCCCAAGATTTGGAGCCATACCCTCGAGTTCAACGAGTTGCAGTTCAAGATGAGTCAGGATTTCCAAGACTTCCGCAACGCCTTTGTACGTCTGGCGGGGGAGTGCAATCGCCCAGCCGATACCTGGAAACAGGAGTTCAACTGGAAACTCCCTACCGATATCCAGAACGCTCTCCTTTTCGGATATGGCRAAGACACTGTCGATTTTCCGACCTTCGTCCGCATGGCCAAGAAATGTGTGGAGAACAGTCAGCGCTTGTGGAAGGCAAAACAGAAGGATAAGGGTAAGGATAAGGACAACAAGAACTCCTCTTCCCAGTCGAACACCTCTGGCAAGGCTAGAAGATCGTCCTCTTCTTTTTCGTCCGCAGCCAAGGGCTCGGGCTCCCGTCGTCCCCCCGACATGTCGAGGGAAGAGACTCGCAAGTTGTTGGAGGAAGACAAGTGCTTYGTCTGCAAACAGACCGGTCATCGTTTCAAGGATTGTCCTAACAAGCGCAACAACTCAAGCCGCATCAACGAGCTAGTTGAGCAGTTCGCTCGCAAGGCTGAGAAGGATACGGAGGAGGCGAAAAACTAACTACCCTGGGAACTATAGACTCCCTCCCAGGGATTGAGTCAGTACGYAGCTGTCCCAGTGTGTTGAGGACAGAGTTGGCGGAAACAAAAGTAGGGAAGGATTTCTTGAATGGTTATTTRGGCGGGGAAGCACTGCTTACCTCCTGTACCATATCAAGCAATGGCAAATCTTTAACTACAACTGATGCACTTATTGACTCGGGAGCAAATGGAAATATCTTTGTGAGCAAGACATTCGCCGACCAACTCATCAAAAAAACGCAAATCGAACAGCTCCGAGGTTTCAAACCCCACGCCGTGGGAGGTTATGACGGCCAACACAGTGAGACGATCAATCTGTGTCTGCGAGGCACACTCCAAGTCCAAAACCGGAYCCTCCCCGACGAAGTGATGATGGTCATCAACTCTGGTCACGATCTGATCCTGGGGAAACACTGGATGCAAAGACACAGGGTGTTGGTGGACGCGGCTAACCGATACCTGATCTTTCCTCAGACCAAGGAAGAGGGGGRGGCGGAAGAGAGGGCRGAAAAGGCAAGGTCTTCGATGCTGGAGAAGATCAACCGCCGCATCCAGGAGCTAGAGCTGGCCGCCCAGAAGGAGCCGGAACCGGAGGGGCCAAGGATGCAGGGCCGTCCTGCTGAGTTGTTCGAGGAACCCAAGGTCCGACCAGTCAGGAAGGGAGAGGATGAGAGCCTGGTCAAGATGGAAAGTGTCACGGCGCAGCCAAACAGTGATGATGATACTATTTGACTAACTTGGACTGAAGACAAGAAGTTGAAGAGGGGAAGAAATCCCAAAAGGGAAGGTCGATGCCAGAGCTAGGTTTTATACCCAGGCCGCGGGAGGCAGCCAGAGCCAARCCCAGAACCTGCACCATGAACCATACCCGTGAATGGGACCCATGACGGCACATGTGACAGCCCAGCTGGTGCCAGCCGTCACAGAAAGGGAACTCTACGGCCAACACGCGCCTCTCGAATAAGAAGAACCAGAGTTACCGACGCGTCGGGAGTACATAGCTATGCTGGACAAGAAACGAGAAAGCGATCTCCACCAGGGCGAGGATGCTCGAGGTCGATACCGTCTAAAGAGGGACGGGGTGGGCTGGTACAAGCACTACGACGACCTTGCAGTCGTGGGAGCCGAAGCCTTCCTGAAGTTCGCGGAACGGGAACACATGGGTGTCACCAGTCTTTATGAGCTGGATAGGTTCATCGAAG
>RAOO01000166.1:0-52783 GCA_009805345.1 Neurospora sp. FGSC 26628
CGTCATAGGAAGGAAGGATATTGGAGGAAGATACTCGGGAAGGATCATATGTAAGCACAGCGGTGCACACCGCTAGATAGATACCTTATGGCCTCATGACCCAGATCAGGCCAGCAGAAGGAAGGAAGGCTTTGGCATAAGAAGGTCGGAAAACCCAGCCTGGATGGAAAGGCTTGAAAGGATTCAACAAGGCCTTCGAGACCAAAGTAGTTTATCAGCTGAATTGAACTACTACTGTTCCAAGCCCAGATCACTGCCCTTGTCACAATAACCCACGCGCTGTTTTGTAAAATAAACTGCCCGTACGAAGTCCATATAGCCATAAATCCCAGCGACATAGGCCCCCGCGTGAACATGTAAATAAGGTTAAGTCGGTTCAGTCGTAATTCGCCGTAGATGAACCGAACGGCGATGTTCTTGTATATCGCGTCTGGCGAGGCGAGCAGCTCGTCCACGAAGAGACGCCATTGATCCCAGGTTACTTCGCGTGGGAGGAGGCCCTTGACGGTGGCGAGATCAAAGTCGCTCTCCCTTTGCACCAGACCAACATAACCAAGCCTGGCGCGATGGGTTGAAATTCTTCTGGGTCGACACATGCTGCATCGATAAGTCTGACAGCGCCGAGCTTCAGCGCGCTCTCAACTCCATGTTCCATTGGCACCGCAGCGCGGTAAAATGTTACGTTTACCTAGCAGACGTCTCAACCCATCAGCACGGCGATGGCCCCGGTTGGCAACCGGCCTTTCGAGAGAGCAGATGGTTTTCCCGAGGATGGACCCTCCAAGAGCTCATTGCCCCAACAATCGTCGAATTCTTCTCTAAAGAGGGCGAGCGCCTGGGAGATAAGGAGTCTCTGGAACAAGAAATCCACGATATAACCGGAATTCCGCGAAAAGCCTTCCAAGGTGTCCCTCTATCTGAATTCAGCGTCGCTGAACGGATGCGATGGATCGAGAAGCGTAACACAAAATACGAGGAAGACAAGGTGTACTCTCTATTCGGCATCTTCGATATGCACATACCGGTTCTCTACGGCGAAGGAAGGCAGAAAGCATTAAAGCGGCTGCAGGACAAGGTTCACGAAGACTACCTCTATCTGGCAAAATTGTGGCCCACAGACCCGCGTGACCCGCACGTCGAAAAGGAGCGGATCGAGCTGGCGAAGGGTGGTCTGCTGGCTGATGCTTACCGCTGGGTCTTCGACAACCCYGACTTCAACCGATGGCGCCAACTGCGGGAGAGTCGCCTGCTCTGGGTCAAGGGAGATCCAGGCAAGGGCAAGACCATGTTGCTATGCGGTATCATCGACGAGCTAGAGCGGCGTGTTATCGCTGACGGCGGCAACTTGGCGTATTTCTTCTGTCAAGCTGCCGATTCGCGCATCAATAACGCAACTGCCGTACTACGAGGCTTAATCTACCTACTTGCCCACCGGCAACCACGCCTGCTCTCATGTTTGCTGATCAAGCTCCCCGATGGCCAAAATGACAAGAGGATTATCATTGGATCCCTCAAGGATGGCGAGACTATTTAGAGGCAATAAACAACTTCATCCAATGTTGCAGTGTCCCATCTCAAGTGATAATGTCAAGTGGTAATGTTTTGTTACCTTAGTGACTGTTGTTTGACATACTAGGTAGACTTTGATTCAAATAGTAATGTGCCTTTCAAGTGATTACCCGTCTAATACTTGGTTTCTGGCACCTTGTAGAATAGTCTAGTTACGTAGGTAGTTCATGGAGGTTTGGTGCCTGCCAGGCCTTGGACAAAGGTTCTTAGACCTTTGTCCCTGCCCAGTATATAAATGGGCATGGCTCGGCTTTTCTGTGTTCCTTTTCTTCTTACTACCGAACCTCGTCGCTAGAACAGCAGCCTGGAGGTACAAGTCAAGGGGCCAACTACGTATGCCTAAGGCAAACCCGTAGTACGTCAAGGCTCCTCGGGCTACGTGTACTTCGGTACCTCGAGCCCAAGTGAAGGGAGGTCATCAAACCGTCTGATCCTGGGTTATAGCTCAGCCGTTTACCAGCTGCCAGACCTTCCCACAGAAAATTTCATCCTTGGCAGCTCACTTGTCTCGTAGAATTCTACTTTCACTCCCGTCGCGAACAAACCCTCCATTTCACATCCTCCTCAAAACAACATCACACACATCATTGACCAAAGTAAACAACAACACAAACGCCTATCCTTTTATAGTCCCTACAACTAACATTCTCTCCGTTATAGATCTCATTCACCATGGAAGACCGCGGCGGAGCACCACCGCTCAACAATCAAGTCCCATCTGAGGACGCCCAAGCGGCCCAACAAGTCACCAGCAACCAGCACGCTGGATACGACCAGGAGATGGAGGTTGACTCCCAATCCGTTCCTGGCCAAATTGCCGAGGCCTCTACAAACAGCGCATCGCACAGTCACTCGCATGTCGAGAATCATGCACAGGCCTCTGCAAACTTCTTCATGTCTTGTCATCTCACACCAGAGAACAATCATTTCGCCAACTCAAACCTAAACCGCGACGAGGAATCTGCGCAGTCAGTGTTAGCTTCCAACTAGGCAAATATTCACTCAGGAATCCATGCTCACATTGCGTCTCATCGCTCGCTCCAATTGTCTTCACGTTGGAAGTGATCAGGATTGTCTTCGCAATGCTGGGTGTGCCCGCCTCGTCCATGACAAACAGCATCCAGTACCCAGGGATGACGATGCCGGGGTCATTGGGGATAGTGACATGGTAGCGACCGAACACCGGCATACGCCACCTGAGATCGAGGGGAACACGACGCTGGTCGGTGTTGACGGTGTGGGTAGCGCTGCAGAGGCGGACCAAGGAGGCAGATGCGATGCGGCGGTTGGTGTGGAATTTCAGAGTCCGTCCGACTTGGATGGAATCGGGCAGTTTGGTGATGATCTCGGGACGAGATCGGAGTTCACCCTCCTCTGTCAGGAGATACGGCGGCGTGAAGACCTGGGCGTCGTAGTGGTTGGCGGAGCAGTTGCCGCAGAGACCGCCGCCGCCGTTCAAGACTCGGCCGTCGGGCAGCAGGATTGAGAGGGTATGGTAGACGCGGACGACGTTGTTCTGGGAGAGCTCGGTGAAGGTGTTTTTCTCTGGATCGTACAACTCGGGCACGAACTGCACGTTCTCCTCGTTGAAAGCGATACCGAAAGTCTGGCCGCCGGCAATGAAGACCTTGCCATCTGGGAGGACGACGGAGGTGTGGAAGACGCGCTCGGAGTGCATCTTTCCCTCCTGGCCGGCAGGCTGCACGTCTGGCTTTTGGCCTGGTTCGCCCAGAGTGATGACATGTGCGTTGCTGGTAGCCCAGGACTTGTCGTAGTCAGGCGAACCTCCGATGGTGAGGATCTTGCCCTTCACAGCATCGAACATGACAGCGTTGCCAGACATGGAATCGTCGTCCTCGAGACGCTTCCCGGCTCCCTCGAAGCTGCCTTCTCCTTCCACGTAGTACCAGTTCATAGCTTTGCTAGGACCGGCCTGGAAGACACTGTTCTTCTTCCACCCGAAGAGCCAGCCGTGGTTGTCGGCTCTCCATGGCCCCTCCATGTCATCCGTCAGCATCGGCTTGGCTTTGGCACCGGGCAACATGGTCCAGTTCCTGGTGGCAGGGTCATAGATCTCTCCATCTTTGGCGATGTTGGAGCCTCCAGCCCAAGAGCCACCGATGACGAAAATCCGTCCATCGGCGAGGGTAGTGGAAGCCTGATACCCACGACGGAGGTGCATCTCAGGACCCTTGATCCACTTATCCATTTTAGCATCGTAGAGACTGGTCTCGGAGGCGTCATTGCCGCCAGTCACAACCATCATCCCGGTACCATCGATGGAAATACCGGGGCAGAACATGTCGTGCTGGGTGTTGGTGACAATACGCTTGGAAACCTCATTGGTGAAGGGGTTCCAACGGGCCATTGCAGTTTGACCACCAGGTGTGGAGTGGAACTGATCCGAGGCCCAGGATGACCAAAGGACGATGTGACCAGAGGCCTCCTGAGCCCCAGCAACAGGCACGACAGGGAAGTCAAGGGTCGGTCCCCAGAGACCATTTTTGGGGTCCCGAGGGATGGTATACAGAGTGGCGTAGAGGTTCAGTTCGGAGATGCCAATCCATGAGGACTCGGTGGCCTCAGCGTTGGTAGTGAGCTTCACGTATCGGGCAGATGTGGGCTCGAAAGCAGACAGGCGCTGTCTGTTGGAGTTGGGCCACATGCCATAGGCGACGGGACCCTTCCAGTTCTTGTTGTCCATGCTGACCCAGACCTCGTGGTGAGTGATCAACCCGTCGTTCTCAGTGTCAATCGGCGGCAGGATGACCAGGGCGCTGACTGAGTAGTGGTTCCTGAGGTCAACTGTAATGCTGTGGCCCTTGGAATCGCCGATAGGGCCGCTTCGCCAGGAAGTGGTGTTGGAGCCGTCGATGGCATTCTTGCACGGATAGTCGCTTTCCTCGCTGCTGCATGTCAAGGTCCAGTCTTCCCGGGAAATGCGATGACCTTTGTAAGGAGGCGATTCATCGAAGAAAGTCGGTACCCAAGACGGCTCGTCGACAGGGCCATAGCCAGAAACGCGTTCTGAGTTCATTGCTTCGAGCATGTAAGTGCCCATAGCATTCACACCTTCGAGGGAGGCTGCGAGGAGGAGACCAGCCCATTGCAACTTCATCACGGCGGTCGGGTTGAAGTGAAAGGGGAATGAGAAGAGGAGGAGAAAGTGTTATGTGGGAATCCCGCTGTTCTAGGAAGTGTCCCTAATGGATGGGAAGAGCGCAAATATAAGAACAGAAAACAGTAGTACGGAGTATCCGCCTAGCAGACCGCACCCCCGCTCATCCGTCAATCTATGATCTAGAGACTATCAGCATGCCTGCGACGAAGAGTGGCCCAATAGGCTAGCATAACAGCATATTCCAAGTGGCAAAGCAAAATCGTGGTCTCATTGAGGTAAGGTTTAGCACGACTGGAGCCCGAGATGAGGAGACTCTCCACTCAGTCGATGTGGAGGTTGGATACATACGTAGACTCGCTTCGACATGCGATATATCGACGGAATCCTTGTAATCATGAACAGACCTGACGCAGTGCTGGGGCTTGTGTTGCAGCGTTTTCTTCGCTAGAAGACATTAAAGCAACAGTGTGGTAGCAACTTCCAAGTGATATTCGCAGCGCGGGACTCTTCAGCTCGCAAATCGGTGGAGCCTTCAAAACTCGGATTTTCAGCTGGTCCACGATCGATGAGGGAAATAACCCGCGATCAACATAAAGTCCACCTTTGGACCCCACAGTTCAGCTAAACCGTGGGCCACCACTATGGCGTGCTTGTCTTGACGTGGAGGTGCATATGCGGGTGAAGCTTCCTTGAAATCGCGCGATCGGCGTCTTTGATATGCGCAAGGAGTTGAGCTGAATTCATGTTGTTGGGTGCAAAGACGTCCACGTCCTTGATTGAGGTGGGCCTCTTGTAGATCCAGACCCATCCTGTGCAAAAAAAGGTGGATCTCGAAGTTATCGAAATCCTCTTGTCGTTCCACACAGAGAACGCGGGGGTTTGCTATGCGTGTTTTCCCTACGCGGAGACGAAGGAATGCTGCTTTCCAGAATGCATAGGCAGAAGTAGTGGTGAATAAGAAATCCACCAGATAGGCATACCTTGCCCAAGATGGTGATCCCGATCAACCTCTTGTGGGTACAAGAGGATCCATCGTGACACGATCGACAGATAGCTGGTGCTTTGGAAGGTTTGCTCACCGCAGAAGCACCTATGGCAAGTGAAGATCGACTGCCGCAAGGTCTGGAACTGAACCGCCCTATGATTTTCCTTGAATTAGTGAGTTTCACTTTCAGCTCTGCCAGAAGATCCATACGTAGCCGATGCTTTGGATCAATGGCCAGTTGATATCCGAGATGACGAGGCACGATGAAGATCTGCCCATGCGTAGCGACTTGCAGGGCGTCAGGTAGGACTGATCAATTCTTGCGGACTTTGGTGGTCCGATCGACGAATTATCTCACTGAATTACTGAGTATGAAGTATGTGCTGCTGGTTGAGGGGAGCTCATGTCGAATGGTCGGTCTTGTTCGGTGCGCGAGGTGATAGACATTGTGGAACTCGGGGTCAGCGATCCCAGAAGCCGATACGAGGACCTTGTTTCTTGGACTGTCGTGTAGCGTACTCTAAACACTTAATATTGTGCGCCTCCCCGGCAATTGGAGCTCGCTTTGTTGACCTCAATCATCATTGTTCACAATCACCATGAGTTGGGTTGCGAGGAAAGCCAACATTCAGGGTGACATCTGGTAAGTCTCGCTAGACTGCACATTCTTTTGAGATGCCATGGTTTGCTGATCCTTCTTCCCATTAGGCCCGGCCTGCCAAAAAGGTTCCAGACCTTCCTATTCTTCAAGATCAGGAAGCCAGATGAATTCAAGACGCGACTCAAATCTTTCGTGGAGGCCGGCGGTATCACCACCGCCCAGGATGCTTGTAACATGAAGAACAAGATCTTGGAGGCAAAGACACAAGCTAAGAAGCTGGGTGTCCCGGCCAAGATTCAGCCCTTGCCAGGCGTCAACATTGCCTTTGCCTCGACTGGTCTAGCAGCTGTAAGTCATAGCCAAGGCGCCGTGCTAGAGAGACTCGCTAACTGATCACATTAGCTGGGAAAATTCACCTTCAACGAGGCCATCGTCAAGAGGGACAGAGATCAATACAAGATCTTCAAGAAGAACCAGCTCCGTGGTGGCTTGTTCGGGAAGGGCATGTATGACGACCTGGTGGGCGAGGGCTGGGACGAGCCGAAAGAGCTTCGAGAACAGTTCAAGCCGTCTGCGGGAAAGCGGCTGATTGATGGCGTGCTGATGGTAACGGCGAGTCGTGAGGATCACCTGAAATACCATGCCAATCGCGTCAAGGAACACTTCCTTAAGGAGCTGGGTAGTGGTGATGCTGATACTTATCGGATCAGCAATGACCCCGTCCTTGAGTTCCCGCTGATCAGCCATGGTCGAGCTCGCCCTGAAAAGGGCAAGGAACAGTGAGTCTGCTTTGTACAGTTATGGTGATCAGCACGGACTGACTGTGATTTTCAGCTTCGGCTTCGAGGACGGCATTAGCCAGCCCTTGATTGAGGGATTGGATGAAGTGGCGCCCAAGGACAAAGAACCAAAGGCTGTCAAGTCAGGGTAAGGTGTTCCGGAGCTTTTCGGTATTGATTATCGGAACTGACAAAGGGTATTCGGATTGCAGATTGATCTTCGCCAAACACGACGGCGACGATATGAACCAGCCGGAATGGGCCGAGGACGGCAGTTTCCTCGTGATCCGTGAGCTTCAACAGCTCGTCCCTGAGTTTGAGAAGTAAGTTTTCTACGCGTCGGGAGTAGAGTCAGTACTAATTGAACACAACTTCAGGTGGCTCGAAGACAACAAACACAATGCGCCGTTCGCCGCGAGCTCCGATAACCCGAAGGAAAAGCTTGCAGCGTATCTGATGGGCAGATGGAGGAACGGTACGTGTCGATCTATCAAGTTCCAAGCTCACTTTGCTCATGAACATTCACAATAGGAACCCCCGTCGACGAGAGCCCTCACGACGACAAAGACGCAAGCCTTTTCCGATCCAACAACTTTGACTTCCACCCCACCAACAAGCACGACAAATGCCCCTTTGCAGCTCACATCCGCAAGATGCGGCCCCGCGGCGACCTGGAACACGATCACGCGGTTATCATCCGTCGTGGCATCTCCTACGGAGGCGAAGTGACGCCTGAAGAAAAGGCCGCACAGAAGTCTGATGACGAGAACGAGCGCGGCTTGATGTTCGTGTGCTACCAAAGTGACATCCGCAACGGATTCAACTTCTTGACCACCCGCTGGGCTAGCAACCACCACTTCCCGGACCGCAAGTCGAACTTTGTTGGCGAGCACGGTCCTGGTATCGATGCCATTGTGGGCCAGAGACTTGCTCATCACCCGCCTCGCTCTATCGGTCTGCCTGATGGCAAGGATCCTACTGAGGCGCGTATTGGACTCGACCGCTGGGTGATCCCACGTGGTGGTGAATACTTCTTCACGCCATCCATCAAGGCGATGAAGGAATATCTGACTGGCCCCCCTGATTATCCGCCAGCGCTTGCCGGTCCTTGAGAGTTGTTGTCTTTTAGGGAGCAGACCTGTTAGCCGCATGACGAATCTGAACCATGAGCAATTCATCAAGAGCGGTGAACGGATCCATCCAGACTGAAAGTCCACCGCTATATCACCACCCTGGCCGTTCCCGCGTCTGTCCAAATAGGACCTGCGTAGTCAGCTGTCGTGGGTAATTTATCGCGCTCTAGACGCGATTTGCTCGGGACAACCTTCGTATCTGAATCATGTAGCCTCTTCCAAAAGAAGGCGAGGTAGGAACAAACGGGGCTGGTATTTGTGGGAAAGAAAAGAAGCATGCCGCTTATCTCTTATTGTCACCTCTTATCGCTTATCGCTTATCAGATCTCCAAAGAGCACGCGGATAAGCGGCTGTGAATTCCCCTACGCAAATATCTGTCATGTTCTACCCAGGCAATTCACATTGTTCCCAGCTCCGGCTGAGTCTTTGGTGCAAAATCCAAAGTTGCTCAACTATGGATGACTTTTATGATCGGGTTCTTACTCTCCTCCACCCGAGCAGATGTACATCCATCTACATGGGGTCGCACCGACCGGATCGAGATATGCAGCTCACATAATCGGAGTATGCAGCCAGCATTCGTCATGTTTGGAGAAACATCGAGGATCCCCCCTGCTCCGGTCGAATCGACCTGGAGCAAACTCTTCGGGAGCAGCGACGTTCCGGGCCCGAGTGCGACATGCCTGCTCCAACCCTTGGGACAACGACGTTTGACGTAATGATCGCACACCTGAAAAAGATCTTGTTTTGATGTTTCCATCTTGCCCATCGTGTCTGTCGTGTCTGTCGATGATTGAGGTTTACTTATCGGGTGTGGGCATTCTGGGCTCTTTGTGAGGAGAAGCTGCTTTCCTTCCAGGCTTGTCGCATGTTACACGACCATTGACAAGGACCGAAGGAACTCCAAATCGAAAATCAACTTCCTTTTGTCACTGACCTCGTGATGGATGGCAAGCAGTCCGGCAGTGACGCGACTCTGGGCTCCCAGATAGAGCCGCAGGAATCTTCCGTCTCGGTCCGTCTCGGTGTCAGCGACTCTACCGCGTCAGATCGACCAGACCATACCGCTCCGAATCGCAGTACAACCCCCAGTGAGCCCAATGGAACCACAGATGAAGCTCGACTTCTCGACCCTCAACTCGCCCAAACATTATCACGCCGCAAGACATATGCATCGGGTCATGAAGGGAAGAACGGGGTGCAAATCGAGAGGTTGATTTCGCGCATGTTTGGACACGAGCGGAAGGCAAATTCTGAGGAAGAAAAAACGAGACATGCTGGCGTTGTCTGGAGGAGTCTTACTGTGAAGGGTGTTGGTCTGGGAGCGGCGCTGCAACCAACCAACGGAGATATTTTTCTCGGCGTGCCTAGACTGATTGGACGGCTGTTAACACAAGGAAGAAAGGGTACCGGAGCTGGGAAGCCAGAGATACGAACTATACTGGACGACTTCACGGTATGTTACTGTCTGATCTGGCGGAGAGCAGCTTGACTGATCGTTTGATGAAAGGACTGTGTTCGCCCTGGAGAAATGCTGCTGGTCCTAGGGCGCCCGGGCTCAGGTTGTTCGACTTTTTTGAAAGCGTTGGGCAACCAGCGAAATGGCTATGAGAGTGTTGAAGGCGACGTCAGGTATGGAGGGACCGATTCACTGACAATGGCCAAGAAATACCGCTCGGAAGGTATGATTCATCAAGCTTCATCAGTGGACATGGGATAGCTAATCTTCTCCCTGAGCAGTCTCTTACAACCCCGAGGATGACCTTCACTATGCGACTTTGACAGTACGTGATACTTTGATGTTCGCTCTAAAAACACGGACCCCCGAGCAAAGGTCTCGCATACCCGGAGAGAGTCGTAAGGAGTATCAGCAGACTTTCCTCTCTGCGATTGCCAAGTTGTTCTGGATTGAACATGCGCTGGGAACGCGGGTGGGCAATGAACGCAAGAGAATTCCTTGATTGATTGACTTGAGAGAAGAGAGAGAGAACAGAGCAGGGAGGACGGAGTCCGACGTGGTTTATATACAGGGTGGCTATGTGTGGATCGTATCCACTCAGACAGAAACGCCAAAGAATGTGATGGCTTCAACAAGAACCACCCGTCGGGAAACCTCGCTCACAGTGAAAACAGGGAGAAAAAACGTGTCTCTATCGGCGAAGCTATGGTCACCAAAGCCAGCACTCAATGCTGGGACAACTCAACCAGAGGTCTCGATGCAAGCACCGCACTCGAATATGTTCAGAGCTTGCGAAGCTTGACCAATACCGCCCATGTTTCAACTTTGGTCGCGCTTTACCAGGCCTCCGAAAACTTGTTCAATTTGTTCGACAAGGTTGTTCTCATTGAAGAGGGCAAATGCGCCTTCTTTGGTCCCTCCGAGGCGGCCAAGCCATACTTTGAAAACCTGGGCTTTGAATGCCCGCCAAGATGGACGACTCCCGATTTTCTGACTTCCATCAGCGATCCAAATGCCAGACGGATCAAGCCTGGATGGGAGGACCGCATACCCCGGACTGCTACTGAGTTTCAAGCTGCATATCGGCAGAGCACCGTTTACAAGTCAACGCTCGCTGATATTGAGAGCTTTGAGAGCGAGACCAAGGAGCAAGGGCATGAAAGAGAGGTCGCCCGAAGCAAAAAGGCGA
The DNA here is from genome assembly GCA_009805345.1 of Neurospora sp. FGSC 26628. NCBI lineage: Eukaryota > Fungi > Ascomycota > Sordariomycetes > Sordariales > Sordariaceae > Neurospora > Neurospora sp. FGSC 26628. Next base: position 10,838 of record RAOO01000166.1, read on the forward strand.
CCAAGAACTACACTGTTTCTTTTTGGAAACAGGTTATGATTCTCACTCATCGACAGTTTCTGGTCATGTTTGGAGACAAGGCAGCCTTGGCTGGGAAATGGGGTGGTATTGTTTTTCAGGCTCTCATTGTGGGCAGCTTGTTCTACAACCTCCCTGATACAAGGTTTGTACTTAAATCATGGTCGTTTGAAAATGCACAAGCTCACATGTCCCAGTGCTGGAGTCTTCACACGTGGCGGCGTTATGTTCTTCGTTCTTTTGTTCAATTCCCTTCTTGCGTTGGCGGAATTGACAGCCGCTTTCGAGAGTCGTCCGATCTTAAACACAAAAGCTTGTGAGTATACCTCTTATTACTTCGTGGAAGGAATTGCTAAGTGAACAAGTTCGTTCTATCGTCCAGCAGCATACGCCCTCGCGCAGGTCGTCGTGGATGTGCCGTTGGTCTTTATCCAGGTTGCGCTATTCGATTTAATTGTTGAAGCACATGAGTGGGCACAGGTTGGGGCAGAGGATCGGCAAGAGAATTCCTTGATTGATTTGACTGAAGAGCAGAAGGAAAGTAGGTGAATGATGAGAGGGGGACCCTCGATATATATATACATGACTGAGGTCCATGTGTGGGATCGACTGCCAAGACGGTAGTCTGCTTCAACATTAATCGCATACTTGTTGGTGATCCCTGGAAGCCGTATTATTGCCGTGCTAATAATTGTCTCAGCATGACGAACCTTGTACGAACACCCTCTCAATTCTTCATTAACCTGCTGTTCATCTTCATACTTACGATGACGATGTACTCTTTCTTTCGGGCAGTGGGGGCACTGTGTGCGTCATTGGATGTTGGTGAGTGAAGAACACTTGATCAATGACAAGGATCGACTACTAACATCCTCCAACTACTCGGATTACGGGAGTGGCAATTCAAGCGTTGGTTGTATACACAGGTGTGCGGATCGCATCTACTATGTGATATTATGTTTCTAACTGAGGGCCCAAGCTACCTCATTCCTCCCTGGAAGATGCACCCCTGGCTGAAATGGCTCATTTGGATCAACCCCGTCCAATACGCATTCGAGGCTCTAATGGCCAACGAGTTCTCCAGTCTGGCCATCAAATGTGTGCCTCCATATGTTGTTCCCGCCGGGCCCAGCGCAGTACCCGGTCACCAAAGTTGCGCCATTCAAGGTAGCAGCCCGGACAAGCTGGTAGTTATGGGATCCGACTACATTAAGGCAGCCTTCTTATACTCTCGGTCGCATTTGTAGCGCAATTTTGGTATCATAATCGTGTGGTTCATCTTCTTCGTTGCTATCACCATGGTGGGAATGGAAATTCAAAAGCCGAATAAGGGCGGCAACTCGGTCACTATTTTCAAACGAGGCGAGGCACCGAAGGCAGTTGAAGACGCTATCGAGCGCAAAGGACCAACCGTGGATAAGGAATCTACTAAATGTCACGGACCAGCATTGAACCACTACACCAATGGGCCATGTTTCCACAAAAGGATACAAGTAACCGAAGCTGGTAATTCGGTTGCTCAAGTGGTCTTATATAGTTGCGACAACCGTCACACTAAAGATACTAGCCCGTCACTTCAGATGAAGGATAATAATGCTAAAAAGAAGGCTCAAGACATTGCTAAAAACATATTAATCTTCACCTAGCAGAATATAAACTATACTATCCCTTACAAGGGTAGTTAGCGGAAGTTATTGTAGAATGTTTATTGCAAGGGCGCTAGAATGGAAAGTCGAAGGCAAGGCTAGGATACCATCTATGACAGAAGATTTAAGGTGAGGAGGAGAAAAGAGGAAGAGAACAAGATACATGCGTGTAGACCCGAATAAATACTCTGGTCGCTGTCCTCTAATCCCTTCACCCACATTCCATTCTCCTGCATTCCATTCACCTGCATTCCGTTCATTTCGACACCCTTTCTGGTCATGGCCGGACCGGCACCGTCACAATATTCACATCTACCATCTACCCTTTGCCCGTGATACCAGTCCCGGCGAAGATTAGGATTGTACAATCAGGATCGAGGGAAACCACATTGAAACCAGTCATGGAGGCTCACTCTGACGAGGAACTCATCATGGCGACCAAGGATCAGAAATATTCTTTTTGGTGGGGTAAGTCATCCCCGTGGTATACTCCGTCGCTGCGTAGGAGTTAACATGCTCTTTTCGTCGACAGATGCGGATCGGAAGCTCAAGGACACACGTGGTGCCATGATCCCAGAAGGGTATGAGCTGGATAAGNTGCCCTATCCGCTCTTGTCGAGTAGTTTGCAAGAACACTTGGAGTTTAGGATCACACTTTGTAAGTTGACCATGGCTCATGTCCTCCCATTAATTTGAGCAAGGTTCTTACGCTGAACTACTCTAGACGAAGCTGCATTCTTCGGTTAGCCTCAACGATAACAAGGACGGTACGTTCTCCATTGTAGGCACGCATCAACATGGAGCACCTCGTGTGGTATCAAAGTGCCTCGTCAGTCTTCATAAGGATCCAGTCGTCGAAGCATGCCTTCCCGTTCTTAAGAAGGGGGAGATCGAAGAGGAGGAGAGGAAAAGAAGCCAAATGGGAAGTTCCATGAACAAAGCCACCACGAACAAACCTGCCACGGACCCAGAAGAACTCTGGAAGTACTTATGCAACATGGTCGACCGCGATCTCTCGAGGCCGAGCCATCCAAGCTTCGAGCATCTCATGGCCCTCCCCCGAATTCGGGATTTGAATATTATCGACAAAAGGCTGGGCCCGAGGCCCCTGATGTGCTCAACGCTGGGCAGTGGGTTTGGTTATTCAAGTAACAGGGGTGGAAAGGCAGGCAAAGCAATGCACAGCATGCCGCCGCGGAGACGGTCCGTTCTACGAGTGTGTCAGCATCTGCCCGGAACTTGCCCATGAGATAGCCGAGTCGAGTCCACCATTGGTGACATCGCCAAGCAATCGCTGGTGTTGTATGAACTGCGTACTCAATAAGTCGCTCCAGAAGTGCAGTCTCAAGGGTTCTCTGCTGGAACGCTTGGAGGACGGTAGTGTGAAAGAAAACATACCGCAATGGATGATATCTTCAGAACTACCTGCAGCCATGGTCAAGCCGAAGGATGTTTCTGTCGACGATGAGGCGGATAAGGATGTTGACCTCTATCGTCAAGATGCAACCAGCTTCAGCTATCGACGATCTGGGCGTCTAAGGTCACAAGCTGAGACCACGCCTTCCGAGCCACAGAAACGGCCGTTCGCTTCGACGGATATGGCGTCTTCCACTTCTCAGGCCGTTTCAATTGCGCGGGAAAAGGAAGCAAGCTCTCTGCGCGGCGCAAAACGTATTTGCGCCGCGCAGAATGCCCCTCACCAAGATCCTACACCGAGCGCGATTCAAGAATCCCTGGAAGCAGAGGACTGGGAAAGGGAAGCAAAAGCTATCCCAAAACAAAACGGTTCCTCCGACAGTAAGTGCTTTAACCCAACTACCCCGTCCTTCCCTTACTTCCCGTGCTCCCCCCTTTCCCCCTTTTCTCTTTTAGAGGTGCTAACCCCCTTCCCCCCTCACAGACCTCGCCGTCTCCTCTTCCTACAACCTCTCCACCCACCAAACCCTTCAACCTCCTCCACCCAAATCTGGTCCTCCCCTTCGTTCTCTCTCCACGTCATCAAAATCCCCTCTGGAGGCTCCCATCACCTCCGAGCCACATCAGACGAGTCATCATCGTCGCCGCGGCGGCAGCAGCAGACCCGCATGTGCACGGTTATTGCTGGTAAGNCCCCTTCGTTCTCTCTCCACGTCATCAAAATCCCCTCTGGAGGCTCCCATCACCTCCGAGCCACATCAGACGAGTCATCATCGTCGCCGCGGCGGCAGCAGCAGACCCGCATGTGCACGGTTATTGCTGGTAAGTTACGAGTGAAAGTGCCAAGACCTGGCTGTCACACGGACATTGCCCACAGCCCAGGGGTTAGGGTCGCAAGGCTCAGCAGAGCCTTAACGGCTGGCATTAGCCTCGAGATGCTCGGTGGCCTCCGGCCGCAACACCCACCTCGGCCGGACCCTCGGCCGGACCCTCGGCCGGACCCACGGCCGGACCCGCGGCCGGATCCTCGGCCACTGACAATCCCAGTCATTTCAGAAGCAACCACAGCCAACCAAGCAAGAAGCAGGGCGCCCGGATGAAGGACAGCGCCAGAAGGAGGAAGGAGAATGGTTGAAGGCACTCAGAAAGACCCACATGTATGAAGACCGCTAGGTAGATACCTTGAGGTCTCAAGCAACAAGGCTCGGTACGTACCTCAGTACGCACCAAACCTCTTTGGCATAAGAAAGCCTTGAAACCCAGCCTTCGTTTGAAGGTTGAGAGGATCAACAAGGCTTTCGAGACCAAAGTAGTTTATTAGCTGAATTGAACTACTGTTCCAAGCTCAGAATACTGCCCTTGTCACACTGGCGGCTCGTCTCCTACGACAATGCTTACCGTGGCGAGAAGACCGCTGCACGCGCCAGCTTCCGCTCGTTATGAAATGATGGATCTCGCCAATCAGAAGGATAGGTGTTGTTGGAGTTGACTGAGGACAGTATCGTGGTTACAAACATCACGCAAGTTGACGGCGAGAGGTAAACTAACATTGTATAAACGTGAGAGACACTCCTATAGACCTGTATTACACGTATCCACGTTTCCATAACACTCGTACAAAGGGCTAGACTCGCTTGCGTGCGATTCCTACATGTACTACTCCTCTCGCACCTACAGAGCGCCACATCTGGTGCTTCCCAGAACGTGTAAGGCAGCGACCAGCAACGCAATCGCCGAACAAGCCAGTGTGGTTGAGGTCTTCCCGATGTCACTAGCAGTCCTCACCGTGGTTGCAGTGCTCACCGTAGTTGCTCGAGCTCGATGCGCAAGTACGGGCCTTGAACAGAGTGGCGGAGTCGAGGACGGTGTTGTTGTTGCTAGCGACGAAGTCGTGAGTCAGGTGAGTGCAGTTGTGGAAGGTCAGGCGACTCCAGCCGTAGGTGGCGTTGGTCGTGTCGAGGCCGAAGCGGCTGTAAGGCTGGCGGGGGCYCTCCAGGGCGTCGAGGCCGTCGTAGTGGCCAGCTGCGCCGTTGGTGATGTACCAGGGGAAGGCGGGATTCTCCAGGCCGTTGGGATCCTCCTGGCCCTCGGCCAGTGGTGCCAGGCGCTCGTAGATGTGCGAATGGCCCGACAGCACCAGGTCGACCTTGTACTTGATCAGCACCGGCTCGAAGACGTCCTTACAATCCGAGCAGGTATCATCGGTGTTGCTGAGGTACAAGGCCCGGTGGCCGGCTACAATAACCCATGGAGTCTTGGAGCGGTCAACGGCCGCCAGATCGGCTTCTAGCCAGGTGGTCTGCGCGTTCATGGTCGCATTGACGGGGTCCACATTGAAAAAACCCTCGGATCCGCCGGTCTCGTCGGGGCCGATGAAGCCATGGCCCAGGTCGGTCTCGGTATCGAGCTGGATGAAGTGCACCATGCCGTGGTCGAAGCTGTACCAGAAGTTCCCGGTGCCGCCGGAGACGTCGCTAGGCATGCGGAAGTGGTTCTTGAAGCCGGTGAAGTTGGTCTGGCCCGGCATGCAGATACTGCTATCGTACGTGATGTTGTGCGCCTTGTCCTTGGTGCCAGCATTGTCACAGTTGGCCTCGTGATTGCCGGGGCCCACCATGTACGGCTTGCTGGCGGTGATGGCCATCATTTCGTCGTAGAACTCGTTCAGAATGGACTCGTACACGGCAGCCCCTCCCTGAATCGTCGTGTTGGGCAGAAATTGCTGGATCTCTTCCTTGAGCCAGTAGTCCGCATACGCAATGTCGCCCGCATGCCAGAGGAAGTCGAAGTCGGCGAGGCTGCTTTCCAGTGAGTCGATGGTGTTCCGCTCTCCTGGCTGAAGAACGTTGGTGCTCGCCACGGGAGCGCCCGCGGATGTGGTCAGGCCCATGCTACCCATGGTACCGAGGTCGACGACGACGGCGACCGAGAAGGGGGTGTTGTCACCAGCCCTACGGCTCGTCGTAAAGTTGAAGATGTCGGTCGAGTCGCTCTTCATGAGCGGCAACGGCTTATAGAAGTAAGTCGTGTCGGGCCGAAGGTCGCTGATCAGCACGTGGTTGTTGTAAGTCGTCGAAGTGGGATACGTGATGGAGACGTTGGACGTCGCAATGTTGATCAGACGGTCCTTCGAAAGGCCCCAGAGGACAGAAGGGTGCTCGACGTGCTTGAAGGTGTTCCAGCTGACCATCATGCCGCTATCGCCGTGGTAGGCTAGGCGGATCTGCGAATTCGTGGTGTAGGCATGGGCGCCCGCGGCGGCAGCAGCCACGAGTAGGGAGCTGAGCCTCATTGTGTTGTAAAGCGACGTGGAATGAAATGTCTGTTCGATTCCTACTCTCCCTCTCCGGGGGAGATGCCACTGCTTTTAAACGCGTCGACATCCTTCATGTTGACTGCCTCGAATCCAGTCGGTATCCCATACGTGCGTCCATTTAGGCTACCGAACAACGCCTCGCATGCGGTCTTGGAGACGAGCCATATTGGTTGAGTGAAATGGTGGAGCTGTGTAGCAGTCGGAGGAATTAGGCAACAGGCATTGCGAACTTGACCACGTACACCTCTGCCGGCATATAGAGGTAACTTGTTAGCGTGGTACCGCCACCTTACAATCTTCAGGGGGTTGGAGGTGAGAAAAGCAGCCATTTTTCGTACGAGAAATGAGGTTATCGCCGCTTTGCCATCACCGCGCTAACATTTTGAATGCCGGCAGAGGTCCGGTGTAGGTCCGGCGAGCGTTTTTTTTGCCCCAGGAAATTGGATGGGAGAGTTCACTCGACATGGGATAGTGACGTCACATAGTTTTTGAAACCAATTAGCAAGCTCAACCAACTCACGTGTTGGAGGTACCTTGGCGGCCGTACCTTACATATCCTTCCGCAACTAGTGTAAGTGCTGACAACGCCCCACCCCGGGCCCGAGTCCGGGAATAGCTTGTCATACCGTCTCCCCTTGTCGTAGTTCGAAACAATAACTTTTTAGTGAGGACTTGGTCATGGTTGCCGGCGCGAAAAGTTGATCAAGCTTGACACCACGTGCTTGAGGTCTTGGCTTAAGCTTGGCTATCAATTTGTATGGCCCCACACCGCCGATCCCGTGCAGTCCGCCCGTGAATTTCAGACCTCGACATGTTCTCGACTAGCAGATCTACAGTCACCCACCTCGAATATCAGTTCGGGGAATCCGGGATTCGGGATATGGACCAGGCGGATGCCTTCGGTTGTTGCGGTAGTGGAGGTCTTTAGAACGAGACATGCAGACAAACATCTCTAATTCCCCGTACCCAAACATCCCAACCTGAAGACCCGGCAGGAATCTTGGCGTGGAAATTCATCTCGAGCCGTCAACAACTCCAAAGACAGACTCGTAAAGGTTGCCGGCCATCTAACTTGCAGTGAGCACGACAGGCGATTGCAATCGGGTTATCCCGTTGAGCTGGCTCTTGAAAAGCACTAAGCAACCATCCACACACACAAAAGTCAGGTGATGGGATGGAAGTGGTGATAGCTTCATCTATTAGCTGCCAGGCATTGCCGATGGGCCAAGTGTAATAATGGTGACAAGATCGTGGCAGTCCGTCACTAAGAATAACCGCTCTTGATCTGGGGGCAATAATGACTTGCACAAAAGAGCCAGTATAGATTGAATTCGCAGTGATTGTTTGGCCACTAAACCCGACGCTGGATCAACTGATGGAATAGCATCAACAGGAAAACGTACATACACTGGAAGGAAAGTCTGAATCTGAACGGCCTCCACCTCCGACCGTCGAGGTTCCATATTATTGGAATGAGTTCATGCGCCGGTTTGAGCACGGTGGTCCTCCAAATCTGAAAACAAATTCGTCGACCTCAGTCTCTGGCCGCCATCATGGATCTTTCCGACTCTCACAGAGGATCAGATGAGGCGAGTGTTTAAGGATAGAAGCTACAAGAAACTTTGCATGGCGATTTGGGTACATTGTCCAGGTCGTGTACTGAGGAATCCTGCCCGCCAAGTACTTTCCGAACGCCCGAGAAAGGCTCGGTCGGAAACCTGTCTGGGAACAGTTGCACCAGTTTTTGGTGGCACTCGACAAAGTACAGCGCCAACTGGATAACGAAGAGGGCACCTATATGACCCACGTCAGCTCGCATGTCCGTTGGCTGACCAAGATAGTTGAGGAAGCTGGAGGGAGGCACGAGATAAAGTTTCCTAACCGATTTCTAGACCTTCCATGGAAGAGATCTCCTTGCTATTTTATTACGGAAGGAGAGGAATTGGAAAACGCTTTTGGGGATGGGTTAGTGGATGCTCGTACGAGATATGAATTCTCCTGTGCTTTTTATGAGACGCTGCCCTATTACATGTAATGGACGAAAACTGGATAGGCATGGGCTTAGAAGGCGGTATGTTGACAGGGAGGTGGGCGGTTGGGAAAGGTGGCATCGTAGAAGGTGGATGATCTGGGGGATCGGATGCGTCTGCTTGTTGTCAGACGTGAATGCTTTTTTCAGAGGGAAGGAATGATTTGCAAGGAGAATTGTCGGGTTCTGGACGAAGATATAGGAACTTCAAACGACTGTAAATGACCATTGGACTTTCTTTACCAGCATGAAGAGCTTCGATATGTGCAGTAACAATGTCAAGCTGCGTTTCGACGGGCCGTTGGCAACCTCACATCTGTCACGATTGGGTCTCGATCATGTCTTGAGTTGTGAAAACAACACGCTTTGCTTCAAATTCACACTTCTAACAAGATGCATCCTATCGCTCCTAAACCTAAATAATACCCCCTGACCTTCTCAAAAGCAACGTCTGGGTGTTGCACCAGCCCTTAAGACCGATGAGACCCCAATCGTGCCCCATGCCGGATTGCTTGAATCCACCAAACGGCACGTTAGCGTGCAGATCCTGATGGGTGTTGATCCAGAGACTGCCAGCCTCCAACCTCTTCGCGATCCTCTCCGCCCTCTCCAAATCACTACTCCAGACGGACGCACCCAGTCCCATATCGGTGTTGTTGGCCATCCTGACCACCTCATCCTCATCGCCGTTCCACTTCAGGATGGGCAGAATAGGACCAAACGGCTCCTCCTGCACGATCCTGGACTCCTCAGGCGGGTTATCGATAATGGTAGGCTTGAAGTAGTATCCCTTCTTCTCGCCCGCCTCGGCCTCGACCTCACCACCAATAGCAGGCTTCCATCCCTCCTTCTCGATCTGGGCAAACAAATCCTTGACCTTCTCGAACTGCATCGCGTTCTGAACAGGAGGGAAGAAGGCGCCCTCGGTGTCGTCGGACCCGCCGAACTTGAACGTCTTGACGGCCTCGATCATCCCGGCCAGGAACTGGTCGTAGATCTTTTCGTGGACGAATATCCTCTTGATGTCGACGCAGACTTGGCCAGAGTTGTTGAAAGCGCCGAGGGCAATCTTGGGCACGGCCTGGGCCAGATCGACATCCTCGCAAACAATCGCCGCGTCGTTGCCGCCCAGCTCGAGCGTGACGCGCTTGAGAGTGTTGGCGCACGCAGCCATGACCCTCTTGCCCGTCGGCGTGCTACCGGTGAAGGAGATCTTGCGAACATCGGGATGAGCGGTGAGCCACGGGCCGAGATCCTCCTCACCAGACAAAGCCTGGACAACACCAGGAGGGAAGATCTTGGCCGCCAGTTCAACCAGCTTCAGCGCGGTGTTGGGCGTGTACGGCGAAGGCTTCCAGATGAATGCGTTTCCAGCCAACACCGCGGGTCCCATCTTGCCGAGACCCAGAAAGAAGGGGTAGTTGAAGGGGAGGATACCGACACCGACACCAAGGGGAGTATACCGCACCTTGACGAGCTTCTCCTCGTTATCCTCAACCACCTCCTCCTCCAACCTCAGCTGCGCCGTCCCCTTCAAGTGCTTGATGGCGAAGTCGACCTCAAACTGCGCCGCCATGGGGGGCTTGCCTTCGAGCGCAAGCAGAGAGGCAAACTCCATGAAGTTGGCTCGGATGGCATCGGCGAAGGTGTCGATAAGGGCGGCGCGCTCGTCGATGGGGGTGTCACGCCAGGAGGGGAAGGCGGCCTTGGCGGCCGAGACAGCAGCGTCGACGTCGGACTTGGTGGAGACGGGGACGGCAGGAAGGGGGGCCAGGGTGGAGGGGTTGATGGCGGTGCGGGTGGTGGGGGTTGACTTCAACTCATTGTTGATGACGTTGTAGAAGGTCTGGAGATGTCTTAGTAGGTGGTTCATGTGTGTGGGAGCGTGAGAGTGATTGATAATCGAGGGCGGCAAGGACAGCCCACGAGAGAGGCCGCCAGGGGCAGAAGAAGGCAGTGAAAGGGGAGAGGACATACCGTGAAGTCGATCTTGTAGTTAGGAGTAGTAGAAGCCATTTTGAATGTGGTGGTGTCTCTTGGGAGACTGAGGTGAGAATGGATGAGAGAAAGGTGAGTGAGAAGATGGTAGAACATCCGAAAGTTGGAATATTAGGATCCCATTCTCATCCTTATATTCCCCGTCCCCCCAAGCTTGCCGCCCCACGGGGGACATCCTGACATCCAGGACACGTTTTCCCATCTCGGTGCCTGGCTCAACGGTTGCCACTTTTGGGCGGAGAAGTCATGGTTGCTGGGTTGTTGTCAAACTGTTGTGCTAGCGGCACAGGGGTTTGTCACGGTGAGCGGTGACATGGTAACGTGGGAGAAAGCGGTGACACTTTCAAGTGTAACAAATTTGGCACACCTCAAGGTTGAGAAGCCGATGGACATCGGACTGGCCATCAGTCTTACGGAGCTTTTGGGGCGGCCGCATAGTTCCGCGCGCGGAACCAAGGCATCAAGCGGGTCCAGTGGGCACAACGGTCTGTTTCATAATTCCAACTATTGGATGGTTTGCGTGCCGTCCATATAAGACAGGGATTGCAATGGGGCGCATAAGGAAGAGGTGGGGATTGTTGAGCCCCTCTTGGCCCCTGAAGATAACGGTTGAGAAACGACGTGGCGATCGATGGCTGAATGCATTGCTATGGTAATTTGTAAACAAAGCGTGAGAGGTCGTGGTATACACGTGTACTGGTAGGGACGCTGGCCAAGACGAGACGTCCGGTGTTACTGACGGGAGAACCCTTTTCTGGGGATGACTGGGGCATGAATGAGCATCCTCGGTTGTGCGTATATCCGGCATGGGGAGGCTGGAAAGTAAACGTGAACGTAAAGATATGGACATTTTTCGTAGCCAATGCGGCATCTACGCTTGCCAGTTGAACCCAAAAAGCAACTCTATCTATGGATTTCCAAGAAAAGAACCAACAAAGCCAAGAAAATATACCTCCAAGAAGAACCAAGGCTCTATCCTGCACCTGCATTCGTAGATCAGTCACTACGCAAAGTTCACCAAACCAAGCAAGGAGACAAGTAGCAAAGTCAGAAGGCCGGGAGTCGGCACCCTCACCGCACCCGAATCCTTACCGCCCTTACCACTGTTCGGGTCAACTCCGGTCGCCTGTCTCCCGAGGTACCAAGCCCCGATATCCGTCAATTCGCCGTCACGGTTCAACATGGAAGCATTAGGGCCAACATTGGACACATCTGCGCGGAAAGCACCGAAAAGGGAGTATCTTTCGACAAAGTCCAGGCGGTCCAAGTATTCGGCCGACGTTTTGTAGAAGGCTTGGGTCTCTTGCAGGTTGGCATTGGCGAGATTATACTCGGTGACCCACATGGACTTGTTTGGGAAGCTGTGCGGTCCCGAGGTCAGCCTGTGGTCGTGGAGAGCAAGAAACGAGAAATGACCTACGCAGCAGAATATTCTCCCATATGACTAGCCAGCCCCTCGAAATTGCCATACCAGTGGATGGGGACAAAGTCGAAGGTACAGTTCTTGGTCTTTTTATCCTCACTGATCAGACCAGAGCAAGCCTCCAGGAATTTCTTGGACCACTCCAACCCCGCGGGAGCACCCGTGCAAGCCGGCAACCCTACTCTTAGTGCCTTGTAATCCTCCTGCAACGGCACAATGTTGTTCACCCACACCTGGGCGGCCACCTCGGGGTCAATGTCGCTCCCGCCATACTCCCCTGGTCCATCGGGCTCGTTGAACGTTAGGATGTGTGTGATATTGACATGGCGCTCGTCGATCAAGGTCTTGATGGTGTTGTAGAAGGACTTGTCGTTGATGTCGGAGGGAGCGCCCCAGAGCATGGGAACGAACTCAAAGTCTGATTGGGATAGGTTGGAGTAGATTTGGGAAGGCAGCGGTTTGTAGTTGTAGTACCATGTCAGGTCGGTGGGGGGGGCGGTCCAAATGTAGGCGTCGTGCGGGAAGGTCGAGTTGGGAGTGAAGACTAGGCCGCGCTTGGAGTTGGCGGAAGCGGATGTGACCAAGAGGGCGGCAGCGGCCGCGATGGCTCGGGTAAACATGTTGAGGGCGCGGTTGTGGTGATGATGGGATCGGATCGAAGGCCTCTTGGTTTGGGATTGAAGTATGCGACTCGGAGGCTGGGAGCTTGTTCGGAATTCCAAGCAATGCAGTGTAGCGATTCAAGGCATCGGCGGTTGTTGATAACGACTCGACGAGCTGACGGATGCTTGCACCGTTACAAAGGTCGTATCGAGGCTGGTTCTTGCTGCAGCTAAGAATGTCGTGGGAAGTGAAAGCTGGGATCTGGAACTCTAAATGTCATCAGAAGCAGCAGGTCAGCAAGTAGAAAAAGGGCCGCCGATGGTTTTCCGTTTCAGCTTTCTTCATCACAGTGGCCGAGCCTCGTATTTGCCATTTTGCAACCGCCCAGTCATGCGCGTCGACAGAGCCGAAGGAAACATTCCTATCCCGATGTGGAAATTTGACGGCGTCTGCGGGCTGACGGCAGTGAGCTGAGAGTGCTCTGCCAAAGATAAGGTACCTAACCATGTCTGATAGGTCGGGAAAAACGCCATCTTCAGGTACTGGAAGCCTCATGACGCCAAGGGAAAAAGAAAAGAGAAAAGAAATGGCATCGGATGAACTATTGTCAGCCCCAGGCATGATGTCCGCCAGCCACGGTGAGCCACTCGGTGTCACTTTGGTGATGAAGTCGGATTGCTATACGCTGGTGATATCTCGGGACGGTGAAGAGTCGCAATTCTGTGATGGCCAAGGGGTTTGTCGTTGGAGGGATGTGAACCTCGACGTGTTTGTCCTGGCACATCTCATATTGTGTCTGTAGCCGCGGCAGGCAGAGGAGTGAGTTGTGGCATTCCATTGTCGCCACGAGGATGGGGATGCTGGTCGTGGTAAAGAGGTTATGAGCAATCCCAAGAAACTTATTAGTGAAAGTTATCATATATCGTCTTCCCTCATTTTGGATATCTTGATGATGGTGTTCAAGTTGGACCCGGAAAAAGGATGAACTGCCGAGGGTACACGTTTGCCCGCACGGCCATTGACTTTTGGTGGACCGAGTGCCGTCGACCGGAGGTCAGTGCAGTTGGGGGCAGCTGTTAAGGACTGATGCGGCAGTCTGGGCAATCCCCGTCACGCCCACTTTCCGCCCTCTTTCCCCGCAACGGTTCGGTTTGCCCCGGACAGACCCACCACAGGATCTCTTCGTACCCCAAGGTTCCTTAACAGCCAGTAACAGCCACCGCTGAAACCAAGTCCAAACACCCGACCGAACCGACAATGACGGGAGACGAGAACCACCCGACTGCACCACTCCCGTCTCACACTTACTTTGTGCCTCGGCAAACACAACCCCACTCTTCCGTTCCAGTCGCATTCCACATGGGCCGAACAAGACGAACAAGATGCCGCCACCACTCCCGCCGGCCCATGGCCGATCCCTTTTAACCACGACAGCCGACGGTCATTGAACATCTCGCTTACCGTCTCTTTCTGTCCATGTCGCTGTCGATTCCTGTCCCCAACTCCCGCCGCCGGATACCTAACCTCGTCTCCCAACCAACCCAACCATCACCACCAAAACAAAAACACAACAACAGCAGTCACAATGGCGGTTGAACGTCTCGGTTCCATCCTCAAGCACCTGACCCCAGGGAGCGCTCTGAGCAACATCACGGCCAAGAACCCCGACGACATTGTCATCACTCTCGCCATCCGCACCCCCCTCACCAAGGCCAAGAAGGGCGGCTTCAAGGACACCTCGCTCGAGTATCTTGCCTATGCCACCCTCAAGGAGGTCAGGGAGCGCTCCAAGATTGATCCCGCGCTCGTCGAGGATATCGCCATGGGTAATGTACGGCATTTGGGACTGTCACAAGGGACTCACTCGCTTCAGATGCTAATGGCTGTGTGTTCGCAGGTCTCCGATGGCAAGGCCGCCTACAAGCTCCGCGCCGCCGCCCTCGCTGCCGGTTTCCCCAACACCGCCGGCGCCTACTCGCTCAACCGCTTCTGCTCCTCGGGCCTCAAGGCCGTCGCCGACATTGCCCACTCCATCTCGTGCGGTTCCATCGAGGTCGGTATCGCCCTGGGCGCCGAGTCCATGAGCGTTGGCGGCGACGCCCTCGAGAAGCCCTTTGACGAGGCCGTCACCTCCCAGTCCCAAGAGTCCGCCGACTGCATGCAGCCCATGGGCTGGACGTCCGAGAACGTCAGCCGTGACTTTGGCATTACCCGCGAGGAGATGGACAAGTACGCCGCCGAATCGTTCCAGCGTGCTGAGCGCGCCCAGAAGGCCGGCCTCTTCGACGACGAGATCGTCCCCATCAAGACCCGCGTCCAGGACGCCAATGGCGAGTGGAAGGACGTCACCCTCACCAAGGACGAGGGTATCCGCCCCGGCACTACTGCCGAGAGCCTCGCCAAGATCCGCGTTGCCTTCCCCCAGTGGGGTCCCACCACCACCGGCGGTAACGCCTCCCAGGTTACTGATGGCGCCGCTGCTATCTTGCTCATGAAGCGTTCTACCGCCGTTAAGCTCGGCCAGCCCATCCTCGGCAAGTACGTGGGCTCGACCGTTGCCGGTCTTGCTCCTCGTATTATGGGTATCGGCCCCTCTATCGCTATCCCCAAGCTTCTCAACCAGCACGGCCTTACCCTCAACGACATTGATGTCGTYGAGATCAACGAGGCTTTCGCTTCCATGGCTGTCTACTGCCGTGACAAGCTCGAGCTCAACTGGACCAAGATGAACCCCCGCGGTGGTGCTATTGCCCTCGGCCATCCCCTCGGTGCCACCGGTGCTAGACAAATTGTCACTGGTTTGGCCGAGTGCAGGAAATCGGGCAAGAAGGTTCTGTTGACGAGCATGTGCATTGGCACTGGCATGGGCATGGCTGGTCTTTTCATCAACGAGCAGTAAACAAAAGCAGGAGCTGGATGAGAGTTGGATAGTTGAAAGCGATACCACACACTTTTTTGTATACATTGGCGGCGCTTGATCTTGTACAAACATAATGATGATGACATGAACAACACACCTATGCGTTCCTCTTTAATTCTGTGCCCTCAAGAGTAGTCAATGTTTGTCACTATAGAATTACTGCTATCGCTGTCTACTACATTACGCTAATACTTCTTGTCATGATCCACACCAAAACTTAACGCTACTACATGTACTAGCCACCCACTCCCCTTCCAAACTTAAACAACCGCCCATCCCTCCCACTCAGCCGGGTACATGGGGTCCACCCACTTCTTCTCCTTTTCCCAATGCCTCTGCACCCTCTCCGCCTCCTTCAGCCCCAGTGCCAGCGGCGACATGTTGCCTGGTCCATCACTGGAGATACCAAACCACACATCCTCCTCCGCCGATAGGTGGATAAACTCCCAATCTCTCATGCTGCCCATGTCGACCGGAAACTAAAGGCCGAACAATATTCCTTTGAACACATCCCCATATGTGAAGATACGCCACAAGGTGGCCAAAGCCCCCTCCAAATCCCTCCAATTATCCATGGATCCTTTGCTCTTCTTCCACGACCCGAACTGGATCGTTTCTTCCCCTGGTGTGTCTTGAGTCGGCCCCCCCGTTCCGGCAGGACTGCCACTGCTGGCCGCCGCCGTGACCACGCGTTGTTCCCAAAACACTCGCAACAGCATGCCGAAGAAATGGGCCAGGTGCCTAATGTTGGGCTTCGTATTGGAAAAATGCGCCGGCTGGTCGGCGACCGGTGGGCACGGGCGTTTGGCTAGGAGCCACAAGACTTGGAGAGTGTAGCCGAGGTGAAACGCCATCTTCTTGGACGTGAGGTCAAATGACTTGTGCATGGTATTGGTGTGTTTACTCTTCGTCATGTTGCTTTTGTTGAAGTACTGGAAGTGCTTCTGGATCTCTTCCAGAGTGATGCCGGTGGGACAGAGCAAGGGAAGGTACGCCCGAGCCCACGCGGGATTGTGTATGACGGGGTGTTCTTGTTGAATCCAGGCGATCAGCTGCAGAGGGGTCAGCTTTTGGCCGTCCTTGTCGCTCAGGACTATAGTTGTAATAGTCTCCGTTTCTGAAAGTGCCGGGATTCTGATCTGTCCATCGTGTAGATACCAGGACCGGATCATGGCTCCAGGGTTGGACGTGGAGCTGGAGGCAGAGACATCCATGATTGGCGAATATGTTTATAGTTGTGCTGCAAATAGATGGGTGCGGTTTGTTCGTTGGTCTTCTAAAAGTAAATAGAGGCTTCGTAACAGACTTGGATGATGGGGTTGACAAGTGGCTAAGCGTGAATACCTATGGCTAGAGTCGAAGAGGACGGGGAAGAGAATGGCGTCATTTATACAGATGCAAATGTGTTAATTGTCAATGACCCTGGGGAAACTGCCATTGATGGGGCCCGAGTGAAGAACAACTTTTGAAATACTCTTGGAAGTTTCGACTTGAATGCGAAAGCAAGAGCGGCGGCGGAATTAGAAAGAGAATTCGATCACTGGCATCCATCTTCCTGTCAATGATATTGCTTTGTCCCACAACGGAGGATGAATACGTCGAGAGTTCCTTCTGCGGACCTGCTTAAACGTAAAGGTAAGTGCGGCGGCGCACATAAGGCGGTTGCGCGTTACTGACCATGTCTTGGTGGAGACACTGATGCGACTTCATGAGATCGCAAGAGAGACATGAATGAACGGAAACTAAAGCGTTGATCTCCCATCTGATCGTGCTGCATCCATCGTGACAGTAGCCGCGGCCTGGTTAATGATAACGGAGAAAGTCAAGACCGGGCATGCAAGAGATACCTCCTTCCGGTGAAGGCGAGGTACCTTCCATACCTATCAACAACTCATTCCTGCCTCGACCTCCTGCCCTGGTCAGGTGTAAATTCCCCGCGAGTTGGAGGAGCATTGTATGTAGAATCGGTCTTTCTTTGGTCGTAGTATGTTTCGTGGTAATACAAAAACCGAGAGACTTCCACCTCATTCTCCTAGGCGGGTACATTTGAGGCAGGACTGAAGGGCTTCTACTTGTCGAATCTGTCCGCGTGGTTTCAATAGTGCGTAAAAGTGGTGGAGAGAAAGTCAAACTGCTGACAATCAAGATCGCAAGAGAGTCATAAATAAACGGAAAACTTGGAAAGCGTTGATCTCCCATCTGATCGCATTTCGGATCTCTCACTGCACATCATCACACAACATTAAACTCTAAATATCTATGGGTATCAAAAAGCCAAAAATCCAAAAAGCCAAAAAGCCAAAAAGCCAAAAAGCCAAAAAAATTTCCTTCCCTTCTCTTTCTCCCTACTCCAAACCCGACTGCCTTGATTGCAACCACCTCAAATCCTGTCAACTTCATGCTGCCCCTCCACAAAAGCCCCCTTGACCCTCCCTCCCTCCCCTCTCTCCACTGCCAGCTCCAGCAACTCATGCGCTCTCTCCACTGTCTCTTCGTCGATGCCTTGCTCAAACACCAGATCTTCTTCGGCGAAGTCGAGCCTGCCGAGAGACACCAAGTAGCGCTGGGGGAGGGCAGTGGTCATGTTGCGAACGGTCGAGGCGTGGGGATTGGGGATGCTTGGGTTGAGGTTATGGCGGGAATTCTGCCCATGTACGGCGGCGGCATTGAGGAAAGCGCGGCTGTGCAGGGCGTGGAGGGCTGTGGGTCGGATGGGAACACCGCGGGTGGTGTTGCGGCCGTTAGGAGCGCGGGGGCCGTTGCGGGCGGCGCCGCGGCCGGTCCCCGGGTGTGTGGTTGTCGGTGGCCCGGGTGATACCGGTGTTGCGAGCTTGCGCGCGATAGGGTGGACGATACCGGAAGTTTTGGGGTGAGTAACCAGTGCGTGTACCAGCTTCGTCGACCTGGAAATCAGCTGTGATAACAACTGCGGTGTCGACATTCCGCTGTCATATCCGTGCCCTTTCCGATTGGCCTGCCCCTGAGCCAGGCGTGATCGCCCTTTCTTGATATCATCCTTCTTCCCAGTGTCATCAACAGCGAAAGAGAGTTTCCCGAAAGCCTCGGACGGAACATCAGCGTCATAAAGCCCATCAATCGCCCAGCACAAGGCAGATACCATGCTCGGAATTGCCACATCGCTTTTAGCGAGCTGCAACAAACCAAACGAGCTAGAGGCAAAAGACATGAGCGTCTGCAAGGCAGCAAGCTTGATAGATACCTCGCGCGCGGATCCGGCGGAGGCCCATCGCGGTGGGGTATCGACCAAGTAGGAGGAGACGCGGTCGATGATTATTTGGGCTGTTGATGCTTGTTGTAAGTCTGGTTCGGGGTTGGAGGGGGGGTTGTCGACATTGTCAGTGTTGCGAATGGGAAGTGGGGGTGGTAGCATTTGACCGGCGCGACCGCCCCGACTGCTACCGCTGCCGCGAGATTGAAGCTGTGGTCGACTTCGAACCGCCAACGTCGTGTTACTATCAGCGTTAGAGTCAGGCTTCGGCAACGGTCCTACACTCCCCGGCATGATACTCGTCCTCAACAGTCTCAACATCCCCCTCCAATCCTGTTCCGGCTGCTTAGCGCTCAGCATCAAGACAACAAACTCCAAGTCCATGGTCTTCCAGAACTGCGCTTGAGGTGATGACATGTGTTGATCAACACTCGATGGCTTCAAGCACCCCACCGCGCAGAGATACAGCAACGTGAGACACTGTGTAACATCAATATCAGCTGCCAACTTCCTCATGGCGGGGTCAGAATGTTGCTCCAAGTCCTCCACCCTCCCTCCTCCCTCGTTTACCAGCTTCAAATTCAACCTCGGCAACGCCACAAGCTGGCAAGTCGTCACTACCACCGGCACCAAGCTGCTTGTGATCCGTGGCGCAACATCCACAGCGTTCAGCTGCAGGATAAACTGCAACAGACCGGCGAGGTAGTAGATAGGTGAATGATAGCGCTCGGATAAGCATTGTTGCCACATGTCGAGAAGGAGTTCGGAGAAGTCGACGAGGAGACGGAAGGGGTCATTGTCGGAGCTGTTAATAAGGTTGGAGACGCCCAGTTGGGGAAGACGTCGGAAGATGATCGAGGCGAAGGAAGCGGAGGGCTTTGATGGGAAGCAGAATCGCGCAAAGGTTTCAAAGGTTAGAGGGAGGGATGGGAGGGGGGAGTGGTCGAGAACTAGTTTGAGGAACTGTTGCAAAGAATGTTAATGGTCGTTCGAACAAATCAGGGAGTGGGGATGTTGGCTCACATCATAAGGCAAACTCGGCCTGGTCGTTGTACTGTTAGATCTCAGAGCAAACAAGCCAGGGTCCTCAAAACCACCACCATCCGTCTCCATCTCCAGTGCAAAAGACGGACTATCCACCGCAGGCCTCTTCCTCTTTCCCTTCGTTGGTGTACCACCACCATTCCCCTGATCCCTCAACCGCTCTCTCCTCCCCGCCCTATCTCTACTAGGACTCCCCATGCCCAACACTTCCACCTCACTAAACCCATCCAGCATTTGCATGAATTTCGTTTTGTTCCTGCCACCAGGCGTCATTGCGCCATCCCTCCCCACCTTCTTCGTCTTTGCTCTCCCCCGCTCTTCTTGTAGGTCTGCGTTGGCAAACAGCAACTCGTTACTAGCGGCTTGCTTCGCCTTCTGGGCCTCCTGGAGCCTCCTCTCCACCTTTGCCATCTCTTCGGCCATCTGCTTTTTAAGCTGCGGTATGTCCCGGTCATACTTGGAGCGTATGAGGTTGGCTTCGCCCTTAGCGGTGGTCAGTTGGGTGCGCAGGCTGGAGAGCTCGGCTTCGAGGGCGCGGATGGCTTCGTCTTTTTGCTTGTCTGCGTCTAGACCAGCGCGTTGGGTGGTCGGTGGCCGTTCACCGACATAGGGCTGGGTGATTTGAGCCGGGCGCCCGGGAGCTCCCAATGGGCCTCGTGGATGTTGCGACGGGGCGACTTGGGGGTTCGGTCGGAAACCCTGTTGCTGGCCATATCGCTGCTGGTTTGCCTGTTGTTGTTCATGGTTCAACCTATGTTGGCCGGCGATGCTGGGCACGGCGCGAAAGGGCAGCAGCGCCGGGTTGGGCAGGCCGGATCGTTGGAGGTTTAAGGGTTGGGCGGCTTGGTCTATGACTTCACCGTTGTCGAAATCGTCGTCGTCGTCGGATATGTAGTGCGGTTGCTCGGCGGTGCTTCCGGGTAGTTGGAATCCCGATGCCAGTGCCGGTCGTGGTGGCCGTTGAGGTTCATATTGCGACTGCGCCTGTTTCTGGGTGAATTGGATGGCATTGTTTTCGAGTTGTTGGAGGAGGTCGCCGTCGAGATTATCGAGGTCTTCGTCGGAATAAGAGTCTAGGTCCATCATGGTGGGCGATCATGCGCCTGGTCATGGCCATGCGCCCGTCGAGCATGTCGCGGATCGAGAAGGAAAATTGGACATGGAGAAGGGTCCAATGTTGTCATTCAGTCCGTTTGGGAATGGTGCCATGGCAACGGGCAGGCAACGGCCGGCAGGGACACGCCTTGTGAGTAAAAGCGGATGAACCCAGGGTTAGGGGTAGCGGTGATGGATATCGTCTTCCGCGTACATACTGTAGTTGCTGTCAAAGCCACCTTGATAAACAAAATCCCCAACAGAAACGGACAAGAAAAAGCTGCAGTTCCATTGGGGCCAGGGGTTCAAGAAAAAGATGGAGAAATGGTCGAATGGAAGTCTGATTGATTGCGCTGGCCTTTGACAGGTACGTACCCTTCCAGCATCCTGCTTTTGTGGGGAAGCGGGCCTCTACAAGGTAAATGATTGGATGATGGAAAGCTGCGAGACGAAAGTATCATGTTCCTCCCAACGCATGTGATTTTGGGTGGAAAAGTCAAGCCACGTTGGGCATGTAGATTCCCGCTTTGTGGTACTAGATGTACAGTCAGACAGAAGGCGCTTCTAGAATATTTGGCAGGGAACTTGAGGAACCGTTGAGGCCAACTTCGAAAAGAAAATACTGTCATGACTTGGTGAAGCACCTGACTGGTCGTCTTAATCGTGGGAAGACGGCGACTTGAACTGAGTCTGACAAGGCTTAACCAGCCACTGCCCCGCCTCCCATCTGACCAATCATTATGCACGAATGGACGTAGCCCAGCCACATTGACGTAGCACGTCCCCCGGCGTCGAAACAGTCTCTCTGCTAGCGGGTGTTAGTGCTGGATGCTTGGGCCGTGGCTCCTCCGCGCTTTTCTCAGTGGTACTTCCCGGTCCCGTCGTCCCGTCCCAACAATCGCAATCAGCTGGCTCCAGCAAATTCCACTTTGGGACAAAAAAAAAGTTGGAACCGACGATCAGGGAAGACTGACAACTAACATCTGCAAGGCATCATCAGCACCATCTCGACTGTCGGGCGCCGAGCCTCCAAATACTTCCAGCATTTGGATGCGATACCAGCAACACGATTCGAGCAGGCCATCAACGCCAAGGTGGACTCTGAACTGAACTTGAACCCGACATCCACCAAAAGATCCATCCAGTCCACTGCTCCATCGACGGACTCCATCGACGTTTGCTGACACCGTCCCCAAACACCATCTGTCCTCTGCCACCACCACGACTCCTTCCCGTCGACTCGAGCGCAATCACCACCTGCGCATAACATACGCATCGCGATAGCCACCACTCCCCCGATCGCATAGCTATACACACGACCGCCATGACAGGCCGGTCTCGTCGCGGGGTCAAATTCCCCCACAGCGGCCGTCGCAGCAGCATGAGCGAGGCCAGCGAAGAGAGCTCCCCTTCCAAGGCGAGGGCGCTTGCCGATATCCAAGAGGTATGTTATGCGCTTGCCATCATGCCCATCTCTGCTATGTCGTACCTCGTGCAGTCTCGGCTA
This sequence comes from Neurospora sp. FGSC 26628, assembly GCA_009805345.1. Lineage (NCBI taxonomy): Eukaryota > Fungi > Ascomycota > Sordariomycetes > Sordariales > Sordariaceae > Neurospora > Neurospora sp. FGSC 26628. Next base: position 33,082 of record RAOO01000166.1, read on the forward strand.
ACATCTTGGTCCCCCCCCCCCCCCCCCCCCCCCCCCCCCCCCCCCCCCCCCCCCCCCCCCCCCCCCCCCCCCCCCCCCCCCCCATGGACCTTCGTCATGATTGGCGGCTTCTTCGCTGCCCTCTTCATGGGCCACATCTACATCGTCGTCATCATCACCGCCGTCCAAATCATCTCCTTCAAGGAGGTCATTGCCATCTCGAGCGGAGCCAGTCGCGCCCGGGACATCCAGTCTACCAAGAGCCTGAACTGGTACTGGCTGGCGATAGCCATGTACTTTCTCCACGGCGAAAGCGTCATTTACTACTTCAAGCACATTGTCATGGTCGATAGGGTGCTCTTGCCGCTGGCTACCCACCACCGCTTCATCTGCTTTACCCTTTATGTTGTTGGTATGTGCAGCCCCTTCTTCCCTGAGAGGCAAAGGCCAAGCTAACAAACTCGCTCCAGGCTTCGTCTTCTTCGTCAGTACCCTCAAGGGCGGCCACCTCAAGTTCCAGTTCACGCAGTTCGTTTGGGCGCACATGGCCCTGTTCCTCATCGTCGGCCAGTCGCATTTCATCATGAACAACGTCTTCGATGGCCTGATCTGGTTCTTCCTCCCCGCCGCTCTCGTCATCACCAACGACATCTTCGCCTACATCTGTGGCATCACCTTCGGCCGCACTCAACTCATTAAGCTGTCTCCCAAGAAGACGGTGGAGGGTTTCCTGGGCGCCTGGGTCATGACCGTCCTCTTCGGCATTTTCCTCACCCATATCCTCATGCGCTCCCGCTTCTTCATCTGCCCCGCTAACGACCTGGGCGCCAACATCTTTACCGGTCTGGATTGCGAGCCCAACCCGGTGTTCATCCCGCAGACCTGGACCACGCCCGAGCTGCTGTTCTTCCCGCCCAACACGCACTTCAGCATCACCATGGCGCCGATGCAGATCCACACCTTCTTCTGGGCAACGTTCGCTTCGCTGATTGCGCCGTTCGGTGGTTTCTTTGCTTCGGGTCTCAAGCGCACGTTCAAGATCAAGGACTTTGGTCACTCGATTCCGGGCCATGGAGGTATTACCGATCGCATGGACTGCCAGTTCATCATGGGCTTCTTTGCCTATATCTACTACCACACGTTCATCGCGCAGAACAAGGTCGATTTCGACGAGGTGTTGGAGATTGTGGCGACTCGGTTGACTATTGATGATCATAAGAAGCTGTTGCTTTTCATTGCCAAGTATCTGGTTAACCACAACGCTATTGATCCTTCGGTGAGTGCTTAGCCTGTTTCCTGTGCCGGTTGGCGACCGATCATTGACTAACGTCGTTTTAGATTGTTCACGCCGTGGAAAAGTCCTTGACTAACCATTAAGGTGGCGAAGAGGAGTGTAATAACATTGGTGTAAAAAGCAAGCCGGACCCTTTGTGGTTCTAGCTGCACTTTCGAGGGAGGGTGGTGTTTTTCAACCTTTCAACCTGGGACCTGATGTGCCCCCAGTCTTTCAATAGGTACTTGCGCTTTTGGGAAGGGCGCGTTGATTGCTTGCTTCTTCACCTTTCTCCGGCACACACTTTGCAACACATCGTTAGCTTGGAGTTGTGGGCTGACTAGTTGGTCTAGCAAGCCACTGCATCATATTGCATAGCAGAGCATATAGCGCGGTTGTCGAGACCACCCGATTCTGTATCAAGCATATGGCTACTATTGATGTTGCGAGGCAATTTTAGCGATGTAGATTAGCAGTCAACTTCTTGGTTACCATTTCTCTCTTTTGTTTCCTTGGTTTTTAGTCTAGATTTGTCCAATGTTGCGTCCGATTCTGCGAGCAGCTAGCCACAAGTCATAGTTGGGATGCAGTGGCCCAATGATGTTTAGAGCATCCCTCAGCTGTATGCGACATTCTTGCTACCATGATACCCGAAGGCCTGGCTTGTGGGTTGAACGATGACCGACCCCTCTCCTCGGTATTGGTACAAGGTCAGCATTCCCTCGCTGCCCTTCTGCCTCCGAGTCCCAGCTCCTCGAACCCTGATCGTCATCATTGCGCTTGGTTTCCGAGCATCATTGTCCCGCCTACTGCCCTGTCCAAGCATATCCTATTCTTCGGATACAATGGTGAGATGTCAAATGGCTTTCCATCATTCACCAGTTCGCTTGGTCGCCCCTTCGGCCCTCCAACTCCAATCTCCTACCTCTACTGACAACCAACTCCAACTGGTAGGCATCCCAAGACGACCTCTGTACTGCCTTCCAATCAGGTGATCGCGACGGCGATAACACCCTCTCCGTCCGTGAAGCCGTAGCGGCTGTTCAGGCACTTGGTGGGCGGACGCTGGATACTGAGCAACTTGAGAGGGCGTGCAATGATTGTGGGGTGGATACGGGGAGGGAGATGGATTGTAGGCTTCTCCTTCTTTTCTACAAGCGGTCCTAGGGGGAACTGGGTCGGATCCGAAGGGGCTTCACTCCAGGTTGGAAAGGACAATGCTAATCTATGACAGTTGATGAGTTTGTGAGAGTTGTGAGGAAGCTGGAGGGAGAGGGGGCGCTATAGCTGGATATGAAAGCCGCCGAATGGGGGCGAAGTGGGAAGGATCTCGCTCCAGATGTGAGGCCTGACGTTCAGGGGCTTTTGTGGTTGGAATTCAAGAGGCACGGAACAACGAACAAAACTATGAGACTGAAAAACATGACTGAAGTTGCGAGTACGTGACAACAGGATGAAAGAGAAGTGCGGAAGTGGTGATACGGTTAGGATTGAAGATGGGAAGTCTCCTTGCGTCCGCAGTTCCGCTGTGGTCCGGTCCGGTCCGGTCCGGCGATATTATGGTAACGGTGACATTCGATCAAGCCCTTTTTCGTTGTCACCTTTCCAGCCGACTGCAGGTTGACCTTGCTAACCGTGCTCCCCGTGCCAGTAATGTTAAGGCATGGAATCTTGCCCAGACATGGATGATCCCAGGTTCGATACGAGATATGGTCTTAGAGGGATGGGGATGGGGATGCGAAAGCCAAAGTCGCGGTACTAGAGTTTCGCTGCCTATTGAACATTTACGTTCAAGGCTTCATCCTCGTCGCGCAAAGTGGTTTTGGACCCTCCGAGTCTGTCTTGAGTAGGCATCTACACTTAATAGGCTGAAGTCCCTGTCAATGGGGCAATATTTTGTAGCACCTCGAAGTGGCCCACGTTTTCGCTGCACTCTGTCACTACCGATTTCGGAAAGAGAAGGGGTGCCACTTTTTCTATCCTGAACGCCTATCAAGGCACCGCCGCCACTCACCTTGATTACCATGATGGTTGCAGGCGCCAGCCAAACGCCCCAACAGCGGCCCGGAGCACACGAATGCGACGGCCCGGGGGATGTGGGGTGTGCACGGGCACTAACAGTAGGTACGCTTGTTCAAAACTATCACCACTTCTTTCCAAATTTCTCCCCCAATAAAAGCATGCGGGAAGTCAACGGACTGGAAAGGACTTGAAGATTGATTTTTTTGATAAAATGGAATGCGTTTTGAGCGTGGTAATTTGACTCCAAGTGGTTTTTGAGACAAGCGTACTGTCAGTTTTCGTCTACGTGTCGTGCGCGAGGATGGAACTGACTTATCACCTTCCCTCATGGGGGAAAAGCACAGTTTCGGAGCTGGAACAAGGATCCCGGGGACTTTTTTTTTTGGCATGAGTGTACACGTGTCACGGCAGGATTCAGTTCTGAACGCCCAACAATCCAGCCCTGGTTTGTTTGTTCGTCAAACTTGCCCTGTTCAACCGGCATTTTTTTGGCTGAAGAACCGAACCACAAACTGTGAGATCACGAACAACGAGAGCAAGCGTGTATACGGTTGATTGATGATGCTATGGAGAAGAGGAGAGACTGGCAAGTCTGGAAGGCTAGTCTAGATATGGTGCGGTCTGGGCACGGCACAGAGTGGCCAGTGCCCAGTGCCTGCCTGTCAGGGACTCATCAACACAAACAGACAAACCAGCATTGAATTGCGAGACACTCGGCTTTGTTCTCGGGAGAACCTCATATTGATTGCTACCCAAGTCCGTTTCCGCAGCAACCTGTCAGAGATTCAAGGGTGGAGTCTGGCACTTTTGGCCATTCCTTATCGAGGTTAGCGGTCCAACCACCTGATTTTGACCTGTAGGTGGTTCCGTTAATGGGTTGTGCAAACCAGTAACAGATTTGGTGAGAATTGCACCTATTCCTGTTAGTGACTTGTATATCCCATTCACGGACCTGAGCCACCCAACTGGTGTGGGGAACCCGATAATCCCCAGCACCTCTTCCGTCGCACACTCCCGTCTCAATCATCTGACAAAACGAAAAGTCCCCTCTTGGGCGCGCTGAGTTTCGCAGATGCGTTACCTTTTTGTAGCGTAGATATTGCCAAGGTACGTTTGTTACTTGATAAAGGATGGCTGTTTCCCATCATTTTGACACCGGACATTCCGTCATCCACCCTCGAGCTTCCAAGTTGTACCCAGACACCGCCCCACGTGACGCCCTGCCTTCGCCATGGATCCCAGACAACCATCCTCCTCCCGCTCACCCCCATTCCCTTCAGCACAAGTTCCCGATGAAGATGCAACACAGGCGCTCTCGTTCAGCAGGCACGTTTTTTTTTTTCAACTTCCATTCCATTAGAGTATGATATCTTATGTACATCAAGCTAATACGAACACCCCGTTGCACAGGTATAGGCAGTTCCTCCGCGACACTTCAGCCAGCGACGTTGAGTCGTTACATTTTGACGTGTACGGCGACACACAGGACAATGGAAGACCTTCGCTACCCCGATACAATAATGAGCCACCGCCGCCATTCCCATCCGAGTCGAACGATGTGCCACCTCGCCAGCTACGTAACGAATGTCAAAGTGAATTAGGCTCACCATCGGCATCCAATAAGTCACATGAGTTTTCCTTCCCTTTACCCCGTCAAATCTTTCTCGGCCCCTTCCCGCGTCTTCTTTCCTATGCACATTGCTGGCATTTCGTCACCACAAGTCAAGTTGCCAACTCCTCAGCAGGTACGCCTGTTGAAAGGACTTGGGATCTTGGGGAGGGGGCAGAAGTACGTTGCTCTATGTAGCGTTCTTTGTCCGCCGTATTGTGGCCGACCATTTGCCAGTTGTGTTGCTATAGGAAAAAGGGGGGGGGGGGGGTCGGATATGTGCATGTTTCGCTTCTTCACTTCTCTCCTTTGCAGGTTGCTGGCATTTCGTTACCACAAGTCAAAATTCCAACTCCTTCTCAGCAGGTACGCCTGTTGAAAGAAGGACTGGGGATCTTGGGAAGGGGGCAGAAGTACGTTGCTCTATGTAGCGTTCTTTGTCCGCCGTATTGTGGCCGACCATTTACCAGTTGTGTTGCTATAGGAAGAACGGGGGAGTCGGACGTGCGTATGTCTCCTTGCAGATTGCTGGCATTTCGTTACCACAAGTCAAGAGCCATAAAAGTTGCCAACTCCTACTCAGCAGGTACGCCTATTGAAAGGACTGGGGATCTTGGGAAGGGGGCAGAAGTACGTTGCTCTATGTAGCGTTCTTTTGTCCGCCGTATTGTGGCCGACCATTTGCCAGTTGTGTTGCTATAGGAAGAAGGAGTGGTTGGCTTTGAACTCATCAACTAATTGATTCTTCCTGTAGTCTATATAATGATACACCGGATTTCAATATTAACCTCATCGATCTCAGCGTTTTCGTATGTTGGGGTTTGAATCAACCACAAATGACATCCGACTTGAAGATCCAACTCCATGTCGATACTTCCATCCCACTCCCACAAGCAGCCTTTGTTCTGGTTGGAACTGTCCGTTTGACAAAGCGCGCCAAACCTGACTCTCTGTACCTGTTGATCGACCCCGAACATATCCGATCTGTCGAGTTCGAAGCCAACACCAATCCGCCCGCGCTTTTTATGCACAGTTTGCCTTCCCGACGGTCTCTCAGCCTCTGCTTCAACATGACACGACCACCGACTTTGGTTGGCCCTCAAATCACTCCTCTAGTTCCCAAGGGGGAGCGCTTTAGAATCTTGTTCGATCATATGACCGCTCTTTCTGCTGTCGACAAAATAACCATATATTTTGATCCAGCGTCAATTGGGGCAGAAGTACAAGATCAATTCGCTTTTATTCCATCCCTCTTCTCATCCAACTCAAACTTCGCACGACCAGCACGATCAGACACCCATTACAACCTCCGACGCCTTTACTGTGGCGAAGGCGGCCAGCCGATTCAATCACATACTACCCTCGGACTGTTATCCTCTACCACCCCACAAGACCAGGGTATGTTCCTTAACACGAAACCTGGACTATAAACGACAGCACGCTAACGATCCAGCATTGCCTTGTTCTCCCACTGTGGACGATCGAGGGTTGGAATTGGCGGGTGGCTATCCTGACAACGATCTTGATCCGCTACAAGGCTTCGCTTCTGGTGCGTGTACTTGCCCAGCGTCAAAATTTTCTCCCAACTAATTTTGGTCCTAGCTTCCGCCCCTGGGCTCCCGAACGACACTTGTCCCGCATCACCAAGTAATGAAGGTCTTGTTTCGGCATCTTCTCGCTCTACGTCCCCGGACCTTGATTGCCATGTCAATAAACCTAATATGCAGGCAATTGTCACTTGGGAACATCATGACGGTCAATTGCGTCACACTCTGGATTTCATGTTTGGGTTCCATATCGACACATCAAAACGAACAGCCCTGTTTTCACTTCATCGTCATTACTCTGGTCGCCCTCGACCTCGACCTAACCAAATCCCCATGGGTTTGCTGATTCACCCCGAGGATATCGAGGACATCTCGGTCTCAAGGAATGATGCCGAAAGTCATGGTGTCGTGTTACCTCGGTCCATCTACCGACCAAATGGGGTCGATAAGGTTTTCCGGCTGGATCTCAAGCTGAACCGGCCACCGCGCTATCTTTGGGCCACACACGAGCGTCTCGAAGATGCATCCCCAATCTTGCAAGAATTATTCTTATCTCTCCGCCACGTTTATCGTCTTTCGATTTATTTCTTCACGCAAGAGATGGATTTTTTCCACCGGATCCGCTTCCTTCCCTCTGCCGTTTTGCCTACCGAGCCCCGTTTTCGACCCAAGGCACCCCCTGATATCCCCAGTTTCTTATCGGAATTTTTTGGTTCGGACTGCCCGAGCAGCCCCCTTCGGCTGCCTTCTGTAAGCCCTGATTCAAGTTCGGGGTACGAAACTGACTCGAGTTCGGGGTACGAAACTGCCCAAGAAGAATTGCCACCCCCCAATACTACCACCAGTATGTATCAAAGCCCAATAGGCTGTGTACTGTACATAGCTAACATCTCTCTAGCCCAAAAGCGTCGACGGTCTTGGGACTGCTGTGCCTTATCTAGCGACGTCAAGCGGAAAATGCGCAGACTTGAAAGTCGTATCCGAGATTTGGAGAAGAAGAAGGAGACGACCCTTAATTTCTTTGAAGCGAGGCTGAACTATATGAATGACTTGTGGGACAGCAGGTGGATGGAGAGGTTCGGGAAACGATATCCAGAGTATTGAGTGGTGGTCAACAGCCGAGAGATAATCCACTCCAGCGCGCGCCCTGAGCACAAATCTTTCTTGAGACGATGAGACCCAATGCGTGAATTCTTGTCTTGATTGACCTGGCGGCGCGCACTGCGTGGTTGTGAGGGACTGCCAATTTGGCATGACCGGGAGGCTGAGCAAGGCTGTTGATTTGGTTCATGATAGGTTTCGGCAAATGGCTGGGTTGATGATATCGGTAGCTTTGACATAATGTGACCGCGATCTAGCATTGTTACTCCAAGAATAACCTCAGGTTCCGTTTTAACTCGTGAGATTGGGATTGGGGCAGGCACACAATAATATGGCCTTGTTCAGCCGTACTTACATAGCAAGCAGAGACATTTCCAACCTTGAGTAGTATCCCTCCGCCCTCCTCGCTTTCACTTCCTTTCCATCCAAACAACGATTCCGTGAGTCAGTCGCAAAAGAAAAAGACTTGGCTCTATTGGGTCTCCGCGTCCTCTGCGCCATCCTTTTGGGTGGGCAATACTCATCAACATGGGTATGTAATGATTTTCATCCGAAGCACCAAAGCCTTCCAATGTAATTACCACCAAGCCCGGGCACCGCAGCCTTGTGGGGCGCATCTCAATTGACACTGGACCCCCGGGGGTCCCTGACAATTGCCCGGATGACATCCAGATTAGTCACTCAGCCGTACAGCCCACGCAGATACGTACGACGTTTGGAGATCTTAGATCACCGACTCTTTGAAACGGTGAAATGGTCAGGGCAGCTGGTCCAGACCCCTAGATCTTCCAAGTTACAGGGGGGGTCTTTGGAGGGGCCTGTGACGTGCCCCGCACCATCGCAACAGCCAGACCGCGGCCAAGCCATGGATCCCCAAACAAACAATTTGTAACTTTTTAGGTAAAGCACCATCTCTCTCCCACTTGTTTTTTCGTTCCGCTGTCTCCGACTAAACCTTGTTGGGGTCAGGCTTTGTGTTAGGCTTGTATATTTAACGACAACCGCTCACCTCCTCCGTCGACCAAACATCCATCTAGACACGAGACGACACCGGACGCTTCTCGAAAGCAGACCGACATCATCCGACCGATGTATTCGCCATAGCGACCAAGTCCTATACCACGGCAACACACGTGCTCTGATCCGATCCGATCCGATCAAGGGCCGCGACCATGCCCTCCCGATCCTTCTCCTCGTGGTCCAACGCCGGGCCGCTGAACTCGCACCCGCCTCATGTGCAGGCGCCAGCGGGGGTTGCCCACGACCACGCCCCAGCCCAACCTAGCGGTCTCCGACAGAGCTACACTGTCTCGTCATCGTACAGCTCGACCTCGGACTTTGAGCGCGGCGGCGATGATGATAGCGACGCTGGGCCAAGTGGTGACCGGAGCGCACGCGGGGCTGCTCCGAACGAGAGAACCGGCCTCCTCTCCCGAGAGCACGGCCACGGAACCTTTACCGCTGCCCGAACTATGAGCCCCAGCAACGTTAGTGACGCCGACTCTCTTCCCGGCGGCTTCCCCTTCGACACACCCACCGACACCGAACTCGACTTGTCCGCCTACGACTCCGAGCCGGCCAACGGCGAAGGGCCAGCATCGGGAAAACCCAAACATAAGCGAAAGAGCTGGAAGCGCCAACTCTCCTCTCGCATCACCACCCAGAAAATGAACACCTCGAGAGATCTTGCCCGTCGCCATGGCGTTAAGGACACCCCCGGCATGTACCTCTCCTACTACCTCCCTGTCCTAGTCTGGGCTCGGGAATACAGCTGGTCCTATTTGAAAGGCGACTTTATCGCCGCCCTGACGGTCGCAGGGATGTACGTCCCCATGGCTCTCTCCCTCGCCGATAACCTCGCCCACGTCCCGGCTATCAATGGCCTATACTCGTTTGTCTGGAACCCGCTGGTCTACGCGTTGTTGGGGTCCTGCCCGGCCATGATCGTCGGCCCCGAAGCGGCTGGTAGTCTGTTGGTAGGCACAGCGGTGAAAGCTAGTGTCGACCTGGGAAGAGGAGGAGACGAAGACCGCGTTCTTCATGCCAAGGTCTGTGGTATCGTTGCTGGTATGGCCGGGGCGATGGTCTTTGCTGCTGGAGTGGCGAGGTTGGGCTTTTTGGATAGTGTCTTGTCTAGACCATTTTTGAGAGGATTTATCTCCGCGATCGGTGTAGTCATTGCGGTTGATCAGCTCATCCCAGAGCTCGGACTGAACCACCTTGTCGCAAAGCACCCTGGCGTCGGGCACGGGAGCTCGGTAGAGAAGCTGAGGTTCATCTTTGGGAACTTGGATAAGCTACATACGCTGACGGCAATTGTGGCCGGCACGAGCTTTGTGGTCATTATGGTTTGCAGAGAGATCAAGAGGCGGATGCAACCGAGGTACCCGGGTGTGGCGTACGTGCCTGATCGGTTCTTGGTTGTGGTGCTGGCCTCATTTTTGGCCTATTACTTCGAGTGGGATAAGAAGGGCGTTGCGGTGTTGGGGACGGTGGAGGCGGCGAGCCATCAGACGTTCAAGTTCAGGTGGCCGTTCCAGCCCAACGATATGCAGCTCATGAGGGACTCGATGGGCACGTCGTTCCTGATTGCTCTGCTCGGGTTCTTTGAGAGTTCGGTCGCGGCCAAGAGTCTCTCGGGCAGCGAGCCGTTTGCTGGGATTCAGCTGAGCGCGAACAGGGAACTGGTGGCCTTGGGCGCGGCGAACTTTGTGGGAGCGTGCTTCATGAGCTTGCCAGCCTTTGGAGGGTACGGGAGAAGCAAAGTCAACAAGGCTACTGGTGGAAAAACACCTATGAGCTCCATCATCCTCAGTCTCTTGACTTTGTTCACCATCTTGTTCCTCCTTCCATATCTCTACTATCTTCCGGTAAGTCTTCTTTGGGGGTGGTCCCATCCGGGGCCGGTCTTCGGTTCCCTTGACTTTTTACTAATATGTGACAGAAACCCGTCCTCTCATCCCTCATCAGCGTCGTAGCCTGGTCCCTAATTGAAGAATGCCCGCACGACATTACCTTCTTCCTGCGCCTGCGCGCCTGGCCCGAGCTCGCGCTCATGTCCATCATCCTTCTCTCCACCATTTTCTTCTCTTTGACCCTCGGCATGGCCATCGGCGTCGGTCTTTCCCTGCTGCAGGTCATCCGCAACGCCACCCGCCCGCGCATCCAGATCCTGGGGCGCATCCCGGGCACCAACCAGTTCGAAAACGCAGAGTTCTTCACTGACTCCCCCGACCGTTTGGAATTCATCGAGGGCTGTCTGATCGTGAAGATCCCCGAGCCGTTGACGTTTGCCAACACCGGCGAACTCAAGTCCAGGTTGAGAAGACTGGAGCGCTACGGAACAAACGAGGCCCATCCCGCCCTGCCTCRATYGAGGCAGGAAGACAACAATAAGAACATCATCTTTGATGTCCATGGAGTGACAAGCATGGATGGGAGCGGGACACAGGTGCTGGAGGAGATTGTCAGGGGTTATAGAGAAAGGGGCGTAAGGGTGTTCTTTAGTCGGGTCCCTGGAGGCAGAGATAGCAAGGAGAGTGAGGTGTGGAAGATGATGGAGAGGAGCGGGATTGTGGAGTTGGTCGGGGGTGAAGGGCACTTTGTAAGCGATGTCGGGGATGCGTTAAAGATGACGGAGGTGGAAGGGGAGGAGTGAGCTGGGTGTCAGATGAGCCATTGTTTTGTTTTGGATATGATAAAAAGCGTGTGTTTTTCTAGACTTGGAAGCGGAATGTGATTTCCTGATGCTCTTTTGGAAGACGCTGTTTCCAGGGTGCGCATGTATCGTTTGAAGTCACGATGTTTGTCCATGGTGTTGCCCGGGGAGCCGGGTTGCTGTCGCTGCTGCTACGTCGCTATCAGGAAGCCGGCTGCAGAATCACGAAAGGCCCACAGCTAATGGCCCCACGTGTTTCAATCTTCAACGTTGTCACTTCAATGGGCATCGCTCCGGTATTAGCTCATGAAGACCTCAACTCGCTGCTAGGAGAACAAGAGCTCTTTGCAATGAATGACGAGGCTCCCAAGACAAGCACACTTTGTCCGCTGGCGATACTATCCGGGATCCTATTCCCTTGTGGACGGGACGATGAGAAACGTGCAACTGAAAGCATCTCGGCTATGACTTTGTTGTTCGTCGGGATCATTGGAAGCCTCAAGTTGAGACCGGATTCACGCAAAGTCGTGCTCTCCTGCGGGAAGCACACTCGTCAGGATGAAGGACCCAGCCGCAAAAACAAGCACAGGGACAAAATCACAACCAGTATGGAAGGGAATTCCTGCGTTGCAGATTCAAACTCATGCTAGCAAGTGCGAACGGGACACGACACATCCGGCGAGCCTTAGGACGCTTAGCTCATTGCGTTGGCGTGAGCGCGGGTGACTGAAATACGGAGAAAGGAAGCTAGGTACTAATAGTATGGGTTGGATTCAATACTGAGGTTTGTTTACAGGATCCACATCCCATTCTCCTTTACCAGGGGATATTACGGCCATCATACACCATTTTTCCAGCATATCCGCCATGGGATGCAGCCTCCTCCTTGGTCTCCCAGCCCTTGACCTTGACCATCGGAAACTTGCCATTGTACACCTGTCCAGGTGTCAGGATGATCTCCAACGAGGCTTTGGCACCCTCCTCCGATGTCAGATCAGCCATCTCGCTGCCGAGATCTGTCTTCAACCACTTTTTCACACATCAATGTCAGCCACCGCCATAGCCACCGGTTTCATGATTGGAGAAAAGAACATGGACGTACCCCAGGACAGAGAGCAATGAAGGAAAAGCCTTTGTTCTGATACTCCACCGCATATTGAACGGTGAGAGCGTTCAAAGCCGCCTTCGAGATCTTATAGGCCGGGCAAGGCGACCACGCAACGCCCGGCTCGGAGGCGGAGGAGATTGAGCCGAGGGGGCTGGTGCTGGATTTGCGTTTGAATCGTCAGGTGTGTGTGTCACAAAATGAGACTATACGGGGTTTCTTACATGTTGACAACCTTCTTCAGCTCGGACTTCTCCAACAGAGGAAGGAACTCCCGAGTGGTGTACTGGACGCCCAAGACGTTGACTAGGAATGCTTCCTCCAGGCCGTTCCTGAAAGGGTAGTAGTACTTCATGTGAGGATCTAGGTTATGAAAATTCGCAAGACACAACCAATGAAGAAACTTACATGTCCCTCATGATATCCTTCTCCACCGCCGGGTTGTTCAGCTTCTGCATGTCGTAGTGGCAGATGGCTGCGTTGTTGATCAAAACATCGAGTCCCTTGCCCTCCAGCTTCTTCTCGACTTGGGCAGCCGCTTCCTTGACGGATTCCTGGTTGGTGACATCAAGCTTGACAAACTGGACACGGGGGTCGTTCTGGGAAAGCTCCTGCAGGGCAGTGACGTTGTTGCGAGCGCCGGCAAAGATCTTGCTGACTTCAGAGGACTTGCGAGAAGCGAGCTCCTTGACGAAGGCGAGTCCAAGGCCTCTTGAAGCGCCGGTAATGAGGAAGGAGGCCATTTTGACTGAGATTTTGTGTGTTTGGATGATGCTTCCTTGGTGATTGATGCTGAGTGCTTGAGGGCAGGAAGACAGATGTCCGGGGACCTGTGATACTTTATCTGTTTATAGCTACAGCAGCATGGACAGATGTTGCATTCGTAAGCGGTACGCCCTGTCATCATCAAGCCATCATTGAGTTAAAGCCAAGAGATAATTTGGCAGCCAGAATCCTTTGTCGTCGTTTTGAACTGTGATTTGTCTTTGACCTCTACGTCTGACACAGTACAGGCAGCCCATCGTTTGTCATCTATCAGCCAATGGTTGGGGGTGATCGGCTTAATGGCCGATGAACCGACGCCCGATGCAGTAGTGTTCAGCTGAGCCCATCGCTTCCTCACCCCTGAAGAACTAGGTTCATCCTGATGGATGGTGTGAAAAGAGCTTGAATCTGCTCTCAGCCGCGAAATCGGTATTCATCAGGTACGATTTGCTATTCATCAAGGCTTCCACAAGTTGGAGCGACACCAACCGGCCTATAAGTAATATAGGTTAAAGTTGAATTAAAGATTCGCACGCGATCTCTGGGCGCAACACAAACCAAAACAGTGGGTTGACTCTCAGATTGAAGGAGGAGCAACAACTCCAAAAAGAACTGCAGTTTTTGCCCTGATTTTGGTGATGATACCCTGCATTTGGGGGGTTGGGGGTTGGGGAGGGGGGGGGGGGGGGGGGGGGGGGGGGGGGGGGGTGTACTGTGCTCTGAGCACGGTGTACTTGGCTTAGTACACGTCGATGGCTCTCAAAGAGTTCCACTTAGTTCCACTTAGTTCCACTTAGTTCCACAGAAAGTTCCTTTCCTGCTTCCAATTTCCACTTGCCATGTCCCAATCTAGAATGTAACGGAGCACAGCGGGATGCCAGACTGTTTTCGTCGAGCGCGGGTTGTCTCAGTTCAGTGCGTGCATCCCGGGCTGTAGGGCCAAGCGGGGTCCACCGCAGGGCGGGGTACACTAGTTACCACCCCCCCCGCCTTACCTTAACTCAACCGCCATCCAACTTCGGCTTGTCCAGCAATCCTATAATTTTTCAACCTTTGTGCTTCCATTTCATCTATCTACATATCTATCTCTCTGTCGCGGGGACGTCATCCATGTACTCTGATTCCTGCGGAAATATGCTAGACTCATTAAATGCAGACCAGGTCGCCATATCCCCCACCGAGATGAAGTCCTGCAGGGAGTGCATACCCATCGACAAGTTCACCTCAATCGACTCGCGAGATCCCGTATTCCAGCTCGTGACCATGGCAGCCTCGTCGACCACCGTCTCACCCGTTAAAGAGCTTGTGGTTGTCCTGGGAGTATTGTGCAAGCTCTCGACGGACTCGACCTCCTGCCCATGGTCCTGGGTTGCCACATGCATCCTATCCATCGTCCTTGTCAAGTTGTTTTTCGATGTGCTTGCATCTGTCTCCAGCTGATTGTTTCCTACTACGTGTTCCGAAGTCGTCCTTTTTAGCAGCTCCACCAGCGTGCTTGCCCCAATATCCGCCATGCTGCTCACCTCCGCAAGCATCTTGAGCCGCTTGACAGCTCCTTCCACAGCCTCCATACAAGCTGGCCTAGTGACCATGTGTACGTTTGCCCGTATTGGGTCTACCCGGGGTGTAATATGCTGCTGCTGCTGTTGCTGTTGCTGATACATGTTCGAGCAGCTATCGTCTTCCGGAAACGATGGATCCGCCCACAACTGCAACAGCAACACAGCCGCCTCAAAAGTCGAGATGACGATGCCAGGAAGTCGAGTATGGCAGCCTCCCATGAGTGCATGCAAACGCGCGACACCCTCCAGCGACCGCAAAGCAGCACCGGCCACACCCCTCTTCTGGGATCTCAGGAGGAGTACCTTGTAAGGGGGCAAGGACAACGAACTCGAGGCATCTCGAAACAGCAGGGGTCGAAAGTTCCAGCATAACGAGTCGTAGATGGCGATGTGGAGCATTTGTCGCTGTAGAGGTAGTTTGGGGAAGAGTCTGTCCCACGACTCGTCTGCGTCTGCGAGAGCGAATGCCGGAGGGAGCTGGGATAGAAAGTCCCGCGAGAACTTGTCGTAGCGCTCTTCCGCTGTCATGATGTCGTCTTCGTTGCCCTGCATGGGGTTGACGCTGCGCCAGAAGTCGGCCAGACGGGCTTGGAGAAGCCGCTCGGTGAAGGGGTCTGGCGCTTCCAGGCCGGGGTCGAGGGGCATTCTTGGTGTTTGTTCTCTGTCTCTGTATTCGGGCAGAGCGTGCAACTGAGGCCAGTTTTTGGGATGTAGGCGGCCTGGAAGTGCGTGCATGCGGTCTAGCTGGCGGGAGAGACGACTGTCCAAGGCGTAAAGATTGCAGAAGACGCGACGAGCCATTTCCTTTTCGGTTTCATTCGCACCAATCGCGGTTACGCCATCGCTGTGAATACCAATGCTCTGGGCAATGCGAATGGCACGACTCACGGTTTCCCAGCAAGCGTTGATATTTCCTTCCGTTTGGGACTTGAGCGCGGCAAATGCAAGTTGATGGACTCGAATCAAGGATCCTCGATCATCGAGCGCCCAGCTGATGGCTTCCAGAGTATCGGCGATATCGTCGCACTCATTTCGCACATCGGCAAGCAGCACACCACGGATCTCATCGAGTGGATAAATCGGAGAAGGCAGGAATTGCAAGGCATATGAGACAATGCGAAGCAACAGGACGACAAAATCCACGTCCATGACTCGGAGTTGCCGGGCTATGTCGTCGGTCGCGCATTCGTTTGCCGATAGTGTGTTACACCAGTCTTGGTACTTGCCCATCAGCCACGGAACGTGGACTAACTGATTCATCCTGGCGGGACAAATCATGATCAGTCAGCAGGGACGTCGCGGGAAGGATGGGGGTAACCGTGAGACGTACCAGCTGATTTCTCTCACAAAGAATTGCACCAGAAAGTCGATGATCTGTCGATCCGGAATGTCGCACATGACGCGATGAACATCTTCGGCGACTTTAGGTATGAGAACTGGAGAGCTCTCGGAGCCGAGAGTGTCCTGGCCGAGTCCCAACTACATTGTACGTTCAGGTGTTAGCTCCTATTCATCCTATCGGGCAGTTGTGCGTTTGGGACATGGGGGGCTCCACTCGCCTTTTGGATAAGTGCAAGTGTGTTGCTTTTACTCCCTTCGAAATAGCCAAACGATTCAGCCAGAGAGCGTCCCGACCAAGCCTCCATGGCATTTGTCGAAGAGCGTGGTCTCGCAAATCCGGACCTAGATCCCGGATAAGAACCCGCTCCCGCTCCCGCTCCCGCTCCCGCTCCCGTTCCCGTTCCCGTTCCCGTTCCCGTTCCCGCTCCGGTGGTACCACCGCCGCCCCACCGGTTCCACTCATTTCGAGGTAGATCCCGGCCTCCCCAACTTCCACTCCTCCGTCGTTGACTAGACCTGTAGTCTCGGTGTTTTGGTGCGAATCGGGCAGAATATCTCTCAAATCGGCGCGGTGATTCTTTTTGTATCCCCAAGGTGGCGGCCGACGGCGCTGTCGTGGATACGGTGGATGTCGACGATGCGGATGACGCACCGGGACTAGTCGCTGAGCTGGAACTGGGGTTTGCGTAGTAGACGCAAGATTCAATGCATCGTCGGCGAGAGCAGTGGTTACACGGGATCTCTCGGTTACACTGTCGGCGTAGCACCACTGTTAGCACACGGGTCAAGACCCAAAACCGCCTCAGCGCCTGGAGTGAAGCACGAAATGCGAGGTACATAGGATGGGATGCAATAATCAGCGGAGTTTGTGCTACCAACCTTTTGTTTTCGATTGTAGCATGGTAGACACGAAGAGATAGGCCGTTTTCGAGGAGGGGCAGGAACAAAGCTCATGGTGGGATACAGCCAAAACTCGACAGAATGAAAAAAGTTTCGATCCTTCTTGGGTTCGAGGCGGCAAGAGATAAGCACTTCTTGTATGAGTGAAGCGTCGGAGGAATCACTGAGGGTTGTGCTGGCGTTTACTTGGACCTCGCTACCTTCGAGTTATCTTCTCTACTGTGTAGAGGTACTCAAGATCCTTGCCTCCGGCAAGGGGGCTTTGTCGTATCAGGTGATTGTAGTAAGACAAAGCCTCAAGGCCAAAGGGAACAAACAAGAGATACGCCGAAAGTATGCGTTACGCTGTGGCCAAAGAAGGTCAATCTTGCTGATATGATCAACAAAATCCTTCTAGACTCCATAATATGTAATTCTCTGGAGCACAAACCCTGGATACTTGAGGGCGATGGGTGCCTTTTATGGCTGGGTGCCAAGGCTCTTTCACCATCTCCCCATAAGGCAACTCTTGAGGATGTGGAGAAATGGAGGTGATACAAATCCTTAATTGGTTGCAACAATCTTGAAGGAAAACGCACAAGGAAAGATACCCGTCGGCAAAATTAAAGTAATACGATGAAACCTCCCGTCAGCTAGGTAACAGTAGGATTGTACCTTGCAGGATCTTGTGTTAGATAGCGAACAGCAGCTCGGGGAGAGTTGGAACTCAAGGCTCGATTCCTTCTTGGACCCGCAATCCTTCCTACTGGCTGTGGTAACCCCTTGGGGAAGGTGCCAGATGAAAAGCCACCCGGCTCCTGCCAGCCCACCGCCTGAACAGAGATGACCTATCCGTTCTCAAGTTCTTTATTGACATGATCAGAAAATCGAACCAAGAACAACTCGTTATGTAATATAAAATCAAGAAGAGAAAAAACTATAGAGTCGATTGTTGAAGTCCCTATCCGTGGGTGTGTCTATAGGTAGAGTCTATATACGTCCCTAAATGTTTGAATATAGGTAGGCGGCGGATGGTTTTTCATGTCACTACTGTTAACCCAAGTTATTGAACGTCGGATCGTTCTTTAGTGTATCTCCTGCGCACTGCTTAGGCAACAACGAAGGACCCTTACAATGTAACAGTACCCGTGGGTATGTGGTTAACGCCATTGCAAGAGGGTGGGAATTGGTAAGAAAGCCTTGATACAGACAGGCCACCACACACCCACGGGTAGTACACATCTGTGCGCGATTGGATATTCAATTGCTTACATGTTAATGGAGGATTCATATCCCTACCAAATACCCTCACCCACCCCACTCCACCCTTGGTATCCCCCACGCCTCACCGGAAGGCCTAACCGGCGTTTGTCTATTACCCGTGTACTTTCCGGCGGGCTGACGCCGAGCATCTCCAAAAAGTGTCGAATAAACACGGGAAGTAAGACATCTGATAACTAGGTAGCTAGAGGTAGAGGCGCAGAGGTGCAGTATCTTCCGCTTCCCAAATCGCTTTTTCTGTTGTGCAGACGAGGTCAGTGGCCTTCGAGTCACTACTGGGGTTGTGTACACTTTTTTTCCTGTACTAAGCTGCGCAACCTGACTCAAAGAGTGYCCCTGGCGATGATGAGGTCGCACTTGTGGCGTACCTTGCCGTAAGCTAGGTGTCGAATGATGTCTGGGAACGGGCGCGGTGCTATATGTGATAGAAGAGGGCGGCTATTTGGACAATTCCTTAGAGGCACGATAGCCCCAATGTACGTAGGTACTGTATCCGACGAAGTCAGACACTGCTCCAGGCCTTTGTGCATGTTCTTGAGAGTACATAATACTAAGAAAACAGAAAGGAGGCAGGTACCCGTTGGTGAGGTGGTCACTGGTTAGTGCCCTGCCTGTTTCCCCAACTCTGCTACATGGAGAAACACACAGGAACTGACAAATCCAGACTGTGGCCAAATACTTGTGACATTGCATGATTATTCAGTCAGCACACCTGCAGACACAACCCCTCGCTACAGATTCGTAAAGGTTAACTTGGATGCAACCCTCCTGCTGCGTAAAATCGCCTATCTCATGATGATTCGAGTGTAACTGGTCAGCAAACACCAATTCTCGAGGCAGACAGAAGCTCCTAGGGAAAAGGAAGGAAGCATAGAACGCGCGTCACTGTATAGAAAACAGAAGCTATAGAAAACTAAGTATGTGGGGACTCGGGCCGTTCAAAAGTCCAATGTTCACGGGCCGGGGCACCGCACTCTGCCACTAGCGTGCCCTACAGTATTTAGTGTATATTATATACTAGTGCGGCTCATCGGAACGGGCATAGCCGCCTAGACCAGTGGGGGTTAAGCCTACTAAGGAATTAGGTCTTACGTACCTTACTGTGTACACTATATGGCCTGTTAAGGCTACCGCGAAGGGGCCGATTGTGTCACAGGATTGACATTGACTATATAGTGTGCACTACGAGTTCTACCTAGCAAGTAGAACATCGTCTACCTTTTGGTAGTTTGGCTTACTAGGCATGTGCAGCCCTAGCCTGTCATAGTATGTTCTACTTAACAGTGGGACGTCGTTGTTGTTGTTGTTGTTATTTTTAACGTCTACTTCCGCCTCCCGTAGGGCATGAGACGTGCCGCATCGGTGAATCTAGCATACAAAATTAAGAGCAATGCCCTAACTGTCCACCAAACCCATTAATCCGAGGGCAAACCGAGGCCTATTGCCAGTAAATATTACGTGTTGCCCATAGCGTAAACGCGGCCCAACACCTCCAATCAAATCGCCCAGTGAGCGAGCCGCCAGTATATGGCGGGACCTGTAGAACAAAGGAAAAGACATAAGAAAGGGCAAAATCACTC
>RAOO01000167.1:0-39541 GCA_009805345.1 Neurospora sp. FGSC 26628
GGCACCCGTGACGACGCCGGCGTCATAGGAAGGAAGGATATTGGAGGAAGATACTCGGGAAGGATCATATGTAAGCACAGCGGTGCACACCGCTAGATAGATACCTTATGGCCTCATGACCCAGATCAGGCCAGTAGAAGGAAGGAAGGCTTTGGCATAAGAAGGTCGGGAAACCCAGCCTGGATGGAAAGGCTTGAAAGGATTCAACAAGGCCTTCGAGACCAAAGTAGTTTATCAGCTGAATTGAACTACTACTGTTCCAAGCCCAGATCACTGCCCTTGTCACAGTCAGGGAAACGTCCCGGCATGTTGACGGCCTTCTCCTTGCCTTTGGGAGAAGCTTTGGGTCCTCCGCCGAGAGCGGCCAGGAGTTCTTGATGGTTAGACGAAATGTTGATCTCGAGGCTGTTGACTTGAGTGGCGAGACCGTCAATACGGCGATCTCTGGCGTCGGCGGCGTCGGAGTTCTTGGTGAATTGTTTGTGCATCTCATTCTTCAACTGAGTCAAGTTTGAGTCAAGATGTTTGGTCATGGCGTCCACGTAGTTCAAACGCCTCCAGACCTTTCTGTTGCTAATGCGCTTAGGAAGGTCCTGGTCCTCACTCTCGCTCTCTGACTCGTCATCGCGGCCAAGGGTGGCGGTGTCGCGGTCATTGCGGGGGGATGAGCGTTTCTGAGGAGAGTTCTTAAGGGGCGCGAGGGTCTCGGGGGGGGGGGTTGGTGATAGATGGCTGGCGAGACCAGACGGGAGTGGAGCCATACAAGATGACGTTGAGGATTTAATTGACTTGGGCCAGAAACTCGCCTTCAATTCTACAGTAGTGATCGGGTACTTTGGATGAGTACTCCGTATCAATATGATAACGGTTGACAGGGCGTGTGTACCTTAAGCCTCCGTGTTTTTATATGAAAAGCTCCATCCGCAGCCCGACCTCGCGAACGGGAGCCCTATTGAACACTTTGGACAGTATTGGCGTTCCTTCAAGGATCCATGCCCACTTCCATGCACCGTGTAGGAGACGTATCTCAGTTCCGAATTGTGACGAACCGTTACAAGCACAGGAGTATATCGCTGGGAACAAAGAGTAGCAACGGTAGTGGTAGCCAAAAGGTACTGGTTGATTGTGAAAGCTATTGCTTGCTGAAGATCCAGTATCTAAAGAGGCCTGGGAAGGCCGTCTTTATATACCGGTCTTCATGGACCCGATATACTGGACCCGTGGACCCGAACATTCATCTCGGGTCCAACCTGATTGGTCGGTTGGTTCCGTCTGATCTAGCTTACATAAGTGATCCCTGATTGGATCGTAACACGAATGTGATTACCTAGCTCAGACTCAGACCTTTTTGCAAGTTTCGAGTCTGTTGGACGACCCTGTATTGGACTGTAATTTTGAGCTGCAACGGTCTGTGTGCATCCTCGTAGGTAGGTATCTACAGTTGTAAGTTACTATGGTACACATCCCGCTTTTCATCCAGGTACGATACAGGATGGAGGGACCACCGGCTATTGATGAGGGCACGGGGTCGGCGGCCCTTCACTGACCTGACGACGGATTTTCAGCCGCCTTTTCGACCTCAAATATATGTCGTTGAGTCAGGTGGCGCCTTCCACCTGCCTTGCGACCTACATCCACAAGAACAGCGCACGCCACAAACCACCACCGTCGCTTTATTCTATGCTAGATTTTCTGACCCAGCGACATTGCCATGGAACGAGCAGCAGTCAATGTTCCTTT
The DNA here is from genome assembly GCA_009805345.1 of Neurospora sp. FGSC 26628. Lineage (NCBI taxonomy): Eukaryota > Fungi > Ascomycota > Sordariomycetes > Sordariales > Sordariaceae > Neurospora > Neurospora sp. FGSC 26628. Next base: position 1,741 of record RAOO01000167.1, read on the forward strand.
TCCTATCCAAACTCCTCTTCGCTGAGTTCGAAGTCGTTCTCAAGAAGCTCATTATCGGTGAGCCGAAGGCCAAAAATGCCGTCTCAGTTGTCTGTCTTCGCTCCCCTATCCAGGGGTGATTCAACTCAACTCGAGATCAATTTGAGGTCGACGCCCACCTGCGCAGCATAAGCCCACTTCTTCACCTCTCGCTCGAAAAGAAGTTCAACCACAGCACAACCTACATATATCAAAATGAGAGCGATTGTACTGGAACTCCAAACGTTCAATTTGAGAACGATGCGGTCGGGAAAATTCGTATATAAAAGTATGCTGTCTTGTTCATCAAGAGCAGTTTGGTACGTTTTACCATCCACTATCTTCGATATCACCATCTTCGTTCCCTTCTTCTTCTTCTTTATCGCCCAAAGCCCACCCTCGGTTCTTCAAAGTTCAAACACCATCCCCCCAAAAACGTCGCTTTCTTCCCGGTCTCTCTTGTTAAACCGCCGACCTCAACGATACTTCAACCATGGAGCGTGATCTCGACACCATACTTCACCAAATCCGCCAAGGCTCATCCTCAGCCACAGCCAACAACGGCCCCGGCTCCATAAGACCCAGAGGTTCGTCCGACCTAGCTACTAACAATTGATGCCCTATAACCACAGCACAGCAGTGTTGAGCTGTTAATGCGCTATCACTTACAATAAGGGCATTCACTAACCCACAAACTCCACAGTCACAAACACCGGCACCACTGGAAGAACATTCCACGCCGTCGACAGACAGACCACGAACAGCCGAAGCAGCAACACAACATCACAAAATAAGACCGCCATGGAACGCTTCGAGGCCGAGTCTTTTACCGACGGGCCATGGCATGCTATCGATGGAGTGTCTAACTCCGGTCCTGGATCGACCTGACTGTGGTGATGGTTGCAGCCACCTCCAGCATGGCTGACAAAGGCGATCGAGGGCTTGTGAGGGGGGGCCTTTCTTGGATAGAAAATGAGTACGATGAAGACAGAAAATATGCAAGGAAAAAATAAGAATGTGGCCTGGACCGAAAGAAAGGAGTCGACAACTTGAAGGGTACTCTTGAGTCTTATTGCTTTGTGTTCCTCATCTACCACGTACACTAGTTATGAACAGAACAAAGCGACAAAACACGACCAAGTCTTGGGAATAGCGCATATCTTGAAACAATAAGCACCAACGCTATTCCCAGGGCAGTCTATCTAGCCCTGAATATTCTCCGAGGGAGTAGAAGTGACAAATCCAACAGAACCCAGGTGCAGAGGAACCAAGTCCCATATCAGCTGAGAAGAGGGCGGGAAGAAATCCAAAAGAAACAACTGGGCATCAAAAGCTGAAGCAAAAACCACAGTGAGCCCGGGCCATGTCGTGCCGTGACCCACACGATAGGCTCCAATTGCAGGCCGTTCCAAGCTCCCGGCCCGGGACTCGCCCGGATACAGACCAGCTCAACTCACAACTGTACCAGCCTATCCTCCCGTATCCGTTGTGTTATACCACAACCTTGCCCTCACCCTCACCCAACGCAACTACAATACAGCACCACCGTGGGTACACAAGTCCCCAACGCAACTCTATTTAATATTATATACCTGCGGGTGTGAAGAACAGTCCTTTAGATGGGTAAAATGTTCTTCCCTATCAAGACTCGTCGGGCCGTGGAATCTGCACTCGTACATCGTTGGCTCCCCTATTTCCGGGCACGGGCGTTTGATGTGGAGATGCTGTAGGTGGTTACCGCGGTGGTCCGTAGTATGGCCGCATCGACCACACTTGAACAGTCCCGTTGACGCTTTTTCGTTCTCGAGATGGGAGAGATGTTTTTCTCTATCGAGACTCGTCGGGCCGTGGAATTTGCACTCGTACATGGCTGGTAGGATCATTTTCGGGCACGGGTGTTTGCTGCGGAGATGCTGTAGGTGCTTACTGCGGTGGTCCGTAGTATAGCCGCATCGACCACACTTGAACAGTTGCGACGTCGGCCCTTTGTCTTGATCGTTGGTCCTGGGGCTATGGATTGTGCTGTTATAATGTGGCTGGCGATGATGTGCTGTAGAAAAATCAAGGTCTTCGCAGCCTTGAAGGCAAATAAAGCGATGTTTTTCTCTTATGTGAGCTCTGTAGCATGACGAGTATTAGCTCAAGGTTTTTGTGTGTCAATGCCCAGTTGTTTCCGTCGCCTGTCTTGCCCGCCTCTGTTATAGTTCTTAGGCTCTATCTCTGGGCAACTTCCACTTACTCCAAGACAGCCTCGCTGTAGAGTGTGCCTCCTCGGTGTTTTCGGAGACAATAGCGGCATTCTCTCTCAGCCACGAGGGAAGACTCTGGAGGATGGAGTGGCAGCGGCTCCCTGGACGATATCGACGCCTCTGGTTGACTGGCTTTAGGTGGCGATAGTTCACCGATGGAAACTGAGGGCTCTTGCTTTGCCTCTGAGTCTGTTGCAGTGTTCTCTACACCTTCTGGCTGTGCGGATGGGAAGATGGCTGCCGTTGGATTGCGGTTTGAAGGGGATGAGGCTGGAGCATTGGATGATGGCGCCGATGGATATTGAGAAGTGCCACGAAGCTCTTCTAGCACAGGTTGGTGGAGTGGCACTGTCAACCCGGAGGTAATCTGGTCGGTAGTATCACCATCCGAAAAGGGTTGCGCCGCTGGACCTGGGGAGGATATTGGAGGGTTTGGGCCAAAACCCTTTGATGCTTGCGGAGGTATTATCCCCAGCGCCTGCTTTGCGATATCGGACAATCGCTGCTTTGACAAGATCGGCTCGGAGAGACCATGGTGAGGATCTAGTTGCGCACTGGATCCAGAAGAAGAAGACTGCAACTAAGGTTCTTCTTGGCCGGCTTCCTGTCCAGGGGCACCCGTAGTCCGATTCCCCGTGCTGTCGTGAGGGTTTGCCATTGTGCCAACGTATCGCTAGTAGCTGATGGATAATCGAGGTAGTGATTGAGTACAATCGATGATCGAAGACAATGTGCGGATGGGTCGTGACGGCGCGTGCAGTGATAACCGTGTTCTCGCGATTTATTATGGCAATAAAAAGTGATTCGGTGAGAGATGGTTGCAAGCGCTTGTAGCGCGCTGGAAAGAAAGGCAGAAGTAAGTTGGCATAAATTGGAGGATGTTAGGTTGGAACCTACGCGTTGACAACCAACTGCAGAAATCGACTTTAGGCAAAGGGACTGAGGGCAATTGGACAAATTCGACTCGCCTGCCCCGTCCGCAAGTAAGCATGAACGAGTGAATCTGGTCAGGTAGCCCTTTCCAGTTTTTACCAGAGGCAGGAGTCAATGTAGTCGAGTGGCTCCTTCCTCTTCCCACTTTGCACTTCGATGCCCACGGACACTCAAAGTTTGACAGCGACAGGCAAGTCGGTCATGACTTTCTTGCAATTCTAGCACTTCTTGAACAACTGGAGGCAACAATCAAGGAAGTTCTTCCAATAAGGAGGAACCACCACCACTGTATGTAACCAGTCATCACTGAGCGCCCTTCGATAGAACGCTTCACGCCCAGCTGACTGTTCAAGATACCATCTCTTTCCACAGAATTTGATGCCTCGTAATTGGATCATCACCAGGAAATGCCTACCGTGTCTTCGTACAACCCGACCCTTTCTGCCCAACTCTTTTGCTTTCTCTTGAAAGTCTCCTCCTGTGTTCTCTTCAAGCTGCACATGTCTCGGTGGGGGACAGCGGGGGTCACACATCGTGTCAGCATTGAATCAGGGGAAGGGTGAGTGCCAAACCATAAAGCAAAAGTGACTGGACGAAGCCACTTACTCGCCCGCCAATCATCACTTCCCACATTCGACCTCCACACACAGCTTCGGAGGGATGAGGCTCTGAAGGAACCTGGAATGCATCACCACACCTCATCAACTTGTTGGGTGGTACCGGTAACCGCAATCCTGGTCTGGGGACTGGTTCACCACCTTGACCTTCACCTTGTCACCAGATAGATAGATGTTCATCATCAACGGCAACTCATAAATAATCCGTGTTACACTGCAGGCATGCAGTGCCAATCAGACCAAGAGAAATAAGACGCCATGGCGCTCTGGAAGGTGGCTTTTATTCGCGTTTGCTTCCTTACGCTGCCCACAACACCAGCTCCCGTCATTGGTCGATGGCTTTGAGACCGAAAAACCGGCAACTCCACTGCCAGGCCGGGTTGGGTTGGGGCCACAAGCAGCGGCAGCGGCAGCGGCACCAACGGCCTCAGTACCTGGGACTGGACGTCCTGGGGTCCCCACCAATTACCTACAAGTCTCCTGTGCTCGGAAGCCCCAGGGCAGCTGAGTAATGTCCCCAACCATGGCTCTGGGTTTTTACAGGCGTATTTGCGACCCGTTATAGGCTGTCCAAACAAGAAGTTACATTCAGGCTTCTGTCCTGTCTAGGCTCTATGTTGTTGAGTACTATCTACTTCCCTTGGGTTACCTCATCGGCCACGCATGCCCAGCTCACTGACATCAACATGGTCAGTAGGTACCTTACACGCCCCTCTTGCATGGGAAACCGTACACCTTATAGGGCATACCCGCATCCCTGTCAGCGACTTCTTTCTCTTTCTTTTCTTAGCAGCGGCTCAGAGATCCACTGCTGTCTCCAATTTCGGCATGGACTGCCTCATCTGCAGTGAATCCATATCCCCATGTGTTCCGAACGGCATTTCAATTTTCAATTGATCTTCCGTCTCGGCTCCAGTCGCTAATCCATCAGCGTGGAAATATTACCTCGATGCCGGTCGGTGGTTTGTTGGTTCTCAATTGAAGTCTTTCAAGCGCGTATGGGATACCTTACCCTGCGATATTTGCATGCTCATCAGATGAGAATCACAGCTTGCCCTAGCCAAATACCTTAATACAAGCACCCTGAGAAACACAAATCTACAACCTGGCAGTCTAAGCCTGCCTCTTGTAGGCCCAATCCCATACTACACTAGAAACGGTGCGGGTCCAACCGAATGCAACGTCTGTTGCCTTATTGCAACCCTCCATCACTTGGGAATGGAAGCCTGCCTTCTGCGTCGACTACCGTGTTTGGAAAACGAAGAGCCTGGTTCAGTTGGGTGCAAGATCCCATGGCCTAGAGTGTTGTGCGGTTAATGACCTTGTGATCTGGTTGGCCAAGGACTTACCTCTAGCCACAAATCTGCTGCCGTAACAGGAAGGGTCTTGTACTCTTGTGATTTCAGTCCCAGACTGCCCATTGTGCAACCACACGGCTTAAACGGGGTGTGAAACCGTGGAAGAAACGAGTGGTCACCGACCAATGAGGTAACACCGGAGTGAGACCATCCCGAACCGGACATTGAACAAACCATTGGCTGTGTTTGGTTGGCAACGACTACATCAGTCAACGAAAAGTTACCAAGAGTGACTGGGAATATGGCTCGATAACTTCCTAACTCCCGAGGAATCGTGTATGCTGCCGTATTGTTTGAAGGCCGTCAAGTACCAACTCACCAGGTCGTCAGGTCCCCTCGCTAAGGAAACGTTCCTTGGTGTGCTATGGGCTGGAGAATCGTTTTGTCAAGCCCCCGTGGTGGGAGGACTGCTCGTGGAAAGATCGTGTCGGTGTGTGGGCATGAAAAAGATAAATAAAAAAAAGATATAAAAGCCGGCGTCACTCCCATCAGTCTGATGGATAGAAGAGCAATGCAACTTCAACACCATCTTTATCCAGGCTTCAAGCAACTATACCCTTGAACAAGCCCTTGTTTTCTCTCTCTCTCCCAGCCTGTGGTCTGCAAACATGGATGCCGACCTCGATACTATCTTGAGCCAGATCCGCCGAGAGTCCACATCGGTCGACAAGACTTCTGCTACAGGTTCGTCGGGCAACACCATCAAACACGGCGAGAGAAGAAAAGACCATTTATGGGCTAACAAGGAAGTGGAACTATCCAGTCAGCTCAAAAACGGCGGGACACAACTACCATGAGGTTGACAGGAGTGACAAGACGAAGACCTTCCACGCCAAGGGAATGATACCGATGGAGCGTTTCCAGGCCGAAGGCTTTGGGRATGGGCCGTGGCACAATGCCAAAGATGTGTACATGCCGAAGAAGTGATGGTGTGTGGTGGTCCGATTCATGAGACACATGTCTGCTATGTTAGCAAAGTCGTTCATCGAGCAAAAAGGAAAGGGAAGCACTCGAGGAACGACATGGTTCCATTAACATTATCTATCGCCTGACTACGATGTACTCCATAACAATGACTCTGTCAATCCCATAATCCAATACCCAATAAACCCCAACAATCAACACAATACCGATGACTCCTTGCCGCATTAACACCCTCTTCTACTCATGACATCCTTCAACCCAAAGCATAGACCGCAACGTCCACATCCGGAACAGTCGCCTTCTCCTTCCCAAACAAATCATCCCTATAAGCCGGATATGCCACCAACTTATTCCCATCATCAATGACACTCAACGTCGTGAACCCCTCTCCAGGACCAAACTGGCCGCTCCAGCTCGAATGCACCTCATACGGCCCGCACAACTCATCCTCGCCCTTCTCAGGCTTTGGAGAGCGCGAGGCAGGCACACCGGGGCCGAGGGACTTGATGGAGAAAGAGCAAGGAGTTGGAGCGAGCGAGGGACAATTGGTGTCGATGATGAAGGACCAGTCACAGACCGTGTCGGCGTCATCGCAGTACCGCGAGAGGGAGTGGATAGTCCAGGGATCGAATTTGCCGCAGGGACGGTCCTGATCCTTGGGCTTGGGCGATGAGTCGGCAGGGGGGGCCTCATCTTCCTCATCGTCCGAGGAAGCCTCATCTTCCTCATCGTCCGAGAAAGCCTCATCTTCCTCATCGTCCGAGCAAGCCTCATCTTCCTCATCGTCCGAGCAAGCCTCATCTTCCTCATCGTCCGAGCAAGCCTCATCTTCCTCATCGTCCGAGCACGCCTCATCTTCCTCATCGTCCGAGCAAGCCTCATCTTCCTCATTGTCCGAGCAAGCCTCATCGTCATGTTCAGGTGAAGCCTCATCTTCCTCATCGTCCGAGGAAGCCTCATCGTCAGAACAATCTGCATCGTCCGAGGGAGCTTCATGGTCGGATGGAGCTGCGTCCTCCTCAGATGTGGTGGTGGCAAGTGTCTCGATGGGCTTGTGCTCCTCGGTGGTGGCAGAATACTCCTCAGTGGTGGCAGGGACCTCTGCAGATTGGGCCTCAGAAGCAGTGATAGGAACAGTCACAGACTCGACAACTTTAATCGCAGTGGTGGTCTCTGCAAACTGGGAAGGGAAATCCTTTGTGTTGGTAGGGTACAGGCCTGGATAAGTGGTTTCCTCGGTGAGGGTTGTGGTCTCGGCAGAGGACTCGACCTCGGTGGGATAATCCTCAGAGTAAGGAGGATCATCGGGCATGGGAATGGGTTTGCCGTGGCAGACATGGAAAGCGGCGAGGAGGGAAGTGAGAACGAGACTTGTGTAACGCATCGTGACGGTGGTCGAGTGAGACTGGAAAGCTGGGGAAGACACTGTTAGCTGCTGTTATGGGGATGAATGGGTGTAAGCAAGGCCAAGCTTACCTCCTCGAAGAAGCTGATGTTGTTGATGCGGCGATGCTCCAAGGTTGGAATGTTGTCACCAAGAAAGTGTAAGTAGATGATGAAGCGATGATGTGTGAAGAATGCCAGAGCAATGTAGTAGCGATGTGGTTGCAGAGCAAAGATGCAGTGATGTTGTGCAAAAAGAAGCAGTGTGGCTAATCCAGAGTGAAGGGAGAGAGAAGGGAATCCAGGGAGTTTAAATGGCCGCCAGATGGGCTCGGGATTCTCGCGTCGACATCGTGCTCCTGCCTTACACACCAACCAGTGACGGACGAGGGGAGTGGACTTTCCACATTGGCTATGCTGCTAAGGAAAGTGCGGCGTCGGGAGCACAAGCATCCACATGAGCGGTGCGCGGGTGTAACTTCCTGGTACGAACTCAATGAAGCCACTCGTCGCCGATCTCAGTCCTTATGAGCACTTTCATGACTGCACCTGCTTAGATGTGGAAGTTGACCCCGATGTCAGGTACTCTGCCCTGGTTTGTCCTTTCTTCATGAGTTTGTGGACACAACCATGAACGTGCCATGGACCGAACTGTTTGTACGTGCGCAGCTTGTCATGAAGGGTGCCACGAAAGTTTCCAAGCGAGTTCAAAGTACAAAGAGGACAAGAAGCGACAGAAAGACGTGTTGAACAAACAAGTGTATATGCATAAAGTATAAGTATCAACAAGAAGCGAAAAATAGGTATGTACATGCATCCATCCACTTCCACCTAGTCTTCCATCAACCAACCACCACTACTCTCTCTCCTGCTGCAACTGCCACGGCTTAGTAGCACTGGGAATACCAGTCATTGACAAAGTTGCACTTGTACGGGGAAGCGCAAGTCTTGCAGCCAGAGAAGTTGTTACCACCGCACTGGGCCCACTGAGCCGCAGTGCAGGAGCTAGCCGAGGTGGTGGCAGCAGGAGCGGCGCTGGTGGTGGTGACAGTAGTTTTACGAGTGCAGGATCTAGTCTTCGAGGTGGTGACAGCAGGTGCGGCGCTGGTGGTAGGCACGGCAGCACGGGTGGTCGAAGTAGCGACGATGATAGAGGAGGAAGTAGAGGAGGAAGTAGAGGATGTGGACGGCTTGACGGGGGCGACGCTGCTGCTCACGGCAGCACGAGTGGTCGATGTAGCAAAGGTGGTAGAAGAGGAAGTAGACGAGGTGGAAGACTTGATAGGGGCGACGCTGCTGCTGCTGCTGCTGGGGGTACCGGGGTTGGGGGAGGAGGAGCCTAGGATGGAACAAGTGTTAGTGTTAGGTTCTAGTAGGAGAAGAGGGAAAGAGTTGACGTACCGGGACCAGCAACGGAAGTGGTGATGCTGCCGCTCTCAATGTAAACACCAGAGAAGTAGAAATCCTCAGTGGTATCCGCATAACCATCACGGGGAAGCTCGAGGACACCGACGTGCCAGTCAGCACCGTTGCTGCTGGTGCTGGCAGACTGGGGAGCGATCACCTGGACAAGGGGATCGCTGCCGGTAGAGTGCCAGAAACCGACAGTGTTGGCGCTGAAGTCGATCTCGTAGGCAACGTTGTGCCACACACCGGCGTCCCAGTTGACGCTCCATTTGGTCTGGCCACCGATGTCCCACCTCAGCAGGGGGTCGGAGGTGCCAGAGGCGCCCGACTGCCAGCCGGACTTGAGCTCGGTGAAGTGGCTCTCGAAGAAGGCGATCTGGTGCTCACGGGTGAGGGCGGGGGCGTTGGTGTCCTTGCGCATGAGGGAGAAGTGATAGAAGACCTTGCCCTTGTTGATGGCGGCCGTGGTCTGGGGGATCAGCTCGGTACGGCGCATGGTCTGGCCGTTCCAGTAGGCCGTCTTGTCGAGGGTAATCTTGGCACCCTGGTTGGAGCCCGTGTCGGCCGGGTTCTTGTAGCTGGAGTCGAGGTTGACGTAGGCGGTGACCTCGGAAGAACCGTGGATGTAGTACTGGTAGGCGCCGACCTGGCTGCTCCAAGACCACTTGTTGAGGTCGGTGGAAGAGGTCATGTCGTTGAATCGGCCATCCCAGAGGATGGTGCCGGCAGAGACGGACAGAGCTTGGGCCACGAGGCCAGAGAGAACCGAGAACTTCATCGTAATGGTGACGAGAATAGCTTGGTGTTGGAAGATAAGACACTGGGAACAAGCCGGGAAGACATGGCGAGAAGCCGATCGATCTTATACACCTTGGCTTCCATTATATCCCCTGACCCCTTTTCGGGTCGATGGAGGCTCAATCTATTCTTCCGGGTTACCATCCCCGGTTCCTGGGTTGATGAACGGGGACACGCGGTGCAGGCTGAGGTGGGAGAACAGGCCATGGCTGACGGTGCCGAGATTGAAGGCGCAAAGCTTGATGCGCTCCCTTGTCGTCGCCGAGGTCGTTTCAAGTCAAGGCATCGCAATGGCGGCCCGTTCGGAACATGATGCGACGCGATCCAGGGAGAAAGGTCGATAGGGTTGCATTGTCGCGGAGGGAGAACGGAAGGAGATGTTGAAGTGCTGAATGAGGTAAAGAGTGGAGGCCGAGTCGGTGGAGGCGGCGGCTGCCTTCCCGTAAGCCCCACCATGAAACACCAAACGCCAACCGAGCTTGGTCAGAGCTTTTTTTTTCTGTTTCTTCTTCCTTCCCGCAACCCCGTCAATTTCTGTTTTGTTTCAAGTCCTTCGGTTCTGGACAATGTCACCTGTTTCGACGCGCGCGCTTCTGGGAAACAAATGGATATTAACCACAATAACCGACATCCGCTTTCCGGCCAGCTGCCCCATCCCCGGTGCCCATGGTCTGTCGCACGTGCCCTAACCCGCGTTCCATTCCCATGGCATCAAAACCACCACCAAGCGATGATCAAGAAGACGAACACGGTGAAAATGAGGAACAAGTTGATAAAGGCCCTTTCCACCCATCGCTTGTTACATTGCTCCTCTCTCGCTTTCCAACCGCCAACAGCAGCGTTGGCATGAGGAAAAGGGGTGTCCGGTTTCTCCTTGCCCAGGAACGTGCAGAGCGGTTCCCAGCCGTCTTCAATGTACCATTCCAGCAATCGAGATTGAGGTACCAATCCTCGGATCATGTTGTAATGTTCTGTCATGATGGTCGAGACAGTTAGCAGGTGTTCAACGTTTGAGGAAACCTCCAAGGTGGAAAACTGGCAAAAGGGAGACCAAGTGGAGCCCCTTCCCCCATCCAAGAAAACAAAAAGGAAAAAAAACACAAAACTCACCTCTCCAGACCCACCTCCCTCCACCCCCTCTCACTACTCTCCCCAACTCCCCATAGCCACCAACACACCTAAACAGTGACGGCCAAAGAAACCGTTCATACACATGCCACGCCCAAAAACACTCGCCATCCAACCAACTCGCGATCCAAAACCCCCAACTTTCATTCGCCTTAATGATCGTCTTCACCAATGACTCCTGCCACTCCTCCTCATCCCGTCTCATATTCAACACCACCTTGGCTTCTGGGTAGGCAGCTATCAACTCTGCAGCGAACACAGAAGCCGGCGCATCGGTCACGGCCTGGCAATGCCCCAACAGCCCCTCAAAGTCCGCTCTTGTTATCACTGACTGGGCCAAGTGGTTACCGGGAACAGGGTAGAACTTCTTCCTCGCCAGCCTTACCCAACCAGGGGAGTAACAAAGATGGGAAGGGTCGTAAACGATGTCCCACCCGTGGTAGACGTGCGAATACCCGAGGTGGGAGAGGGCTTGGGCGAGGGACTCTGTGCCGGTGCGGGGGAAGCCGACACAGATGATGCGCATAGGGCGGGATGGGTCCCGAACTCGTGGTGGAGGAGGGTTGGGAAGACGGTAGAGGTGTTCGATGAGGTGCCAGAGGGGGCTGCTTAGGGGCAGAGAGGGAAAGGTGGTGAAGAGAGTGCGGATGGTGGTGGGGGAAGACGCCGACGGGGTGATGGGGTTGGGCGGCTTTGACGGCGAACTTGCCGATGAATCTGGAGCCACATGGGTCTTGCCGTTCAGATCATGGTGAGTTTCATGGTCGCTAGAGGGTTCAGGGCTGATGACTCCGTCCCGCGGCTCGGGCCGGTCCTTTGGCTGATGACTATTGGGGAGGGCATTTACCATTGTTCTTGGAGCTACTAATAAAGTGTAGGCAAAGGTAAGGATTTGATGATCGCATCAAACCTCGTTCAAATGAGGTGATCGGGGAGCCGTCTGAATTTTATCTTCATTGTCGTCCGCTTCCTCTACGTTATGTCCAGGTGGCTTCCAATCAGATTGAGTCCGAGGCAGAACGACCTCCAATGAGGTAAAGGGTCGCGCAACAAAAGAGCTCAACGCGACCAGAAAATGTGCTCACATGGCGGCTATTTGCCGTATTCATCACAGCGAGTCATGGTTCGTCTTAAAAGGCTCCCCTATAGACGGCAGTCGCAAACTTCCACGGACCAGGTTACCAACTACCTGGCTCGGATCTCGGCAGCAATTCCCAATTCCCCATGGGGTAGGACCGATATAGCCTGCATGAACGGGAACCTCCGGCTCTTGCAATCGGTACTTGTTTGGTTGGAATGTCGTGGTCAAAGACTGAGACAACAAGGATCAGGAGCAAACACAGTATTGAGGCTCAAACGGGTGTACGACCCTACCTGCCACTAATCACGTTGTGCACATGAAGGTTGATATATCTGTCACACCGGCTCGATATCTCGCTTAGAAACTCACAGATGGCACAAGGCATGAACAGTTAGGACACGGTAAACATATGACATCCCATTTCTGCGCGCAAGATATCCAAACAGTCTCAAGACTCAAACAACTTGAAGATAAGGCCCCCAGAGATATCCAGCCACGCAAACATAACATCCAAACCCCGCTTTCGTACTCACTTTTACTCACCCCGCTTCAAACTCTCAACATACTCCCCAACCAACCCCTCCACTCCCTCATCAACCATCAACCCCAACTCCCCCACCGCCCTACTCGTATCAAAATCCGTCGGCCAGCTCCTCAACACCTTTTCCAGTCCTTCATCCCTCACCTCTTTCACCAGCCCCAGTTTCTCCTTCCCCCCATACTTCTCCAGCGCATCCAACAACTCCTGCACACTCACACTAATCCCCGGGAAATTAACACTCCTCCTATGCTCCGGCAACTTGTCACTATCCATCTCCAACACCCTTACCAAATTCTCCGCAATCGTCGACGGGCTCGACAGATACGACTTAAAGCCGCGATCCTCAATAGGCACCACGCACTCCTTCCCCGCCAACGGCTCCCTTATGATCCCCGACAAGAAACTCGAAGCAGCGGCCGTCGGCTTGCCCGGCCGCACAGAGATAGTGGGGAAGCGGACTACGAATCCCTCGATGTAGCCCTTGCGGTGCAGGTCGTTGATGTAAGTCTCCATCATCAGCTTGTGCGCGCCGTATGTTGATTGCGGCGTCGGCATGACATCGTCCGTCACTACCGCTGGCAAAGGTTGGCCATAGACTGCTTGGCTGCTTGAGTAAATTACCCGCGTCCCTGGCGCTGTCCTAAGTCTAATCTCATCTAAAAGCAAACGAACAGAATCGACGTTGACTTTGAGGGATAGCTCAAAGTTGGCTTCGGAGCCGGCGGACATGATGCCGTGGAAGATGAACACTGCTGCTAACTTTGCGCCGTCTTTTTGGGCCTCGGAAATGAGGGAGGAGACGAAAGAAGGGGAGGTGATGTCTCCCTGGAGAGGGATGGCGCGCGAGGGGTTGATGATGTCGGGGCCGGAGGGGACGATGGGTGGGGCGAGGTCGGTTAGGTAGATGGTGTAGGAGGAGTAGCGGGGGTCGCGGAGGAGGCGGGTGGCGAGGAGGGGGCCGACGAGACCGCCGGCGCCGGTGATGAGGATGGATTGGTGGTCGGACATGGTTGCGGTGGTGGTGGTTGTGGTGATGGTGGTGTGGATGGTGCGTCTGGTGACGGATGAGAAAAAGTCGCTAGGGACTTGGGAGACGGTGGATGAGGGAGTCAAGGTGAGTTTTGTACTTGCAGCGGGTTCGAAGGGAACCGGCTGGTATCAACAATGTCATATCCCTCGTGGGGATGGGCAAGCTAACATGGTGGCTTCTGCACCCCGCGTCTGGGCAACGTGGGCAGAATGCGGGGGAAGCGTGCCTCGGGTGCATGCCGGGAGGGAACATGAGGATCGCCAATCACCCCAAAAGCCAGTCACGGCCTAAGAACTTTCGCAGAGAGAACTTCGCGTCTTCCAATCGGTAGATCATCATCGTCTTTTCCGTCCTGCATCTTTTCCCCCCACGATGCTACGGGTCATCGTCTTCCCAGTTGTTCGGCTCGATGTTTCCACTTGGTGGGGGTCAAAGTCCAAGCTTGACAGCGGGTTCCTGGCGGCTTCCCCGCGTTTTCGGGACGCATTGGCACGAGTGGCCGAGATTCGGGATACCGTATCCGGCTTAGTTTTTCTTGGTTTCGAGATGCCGAGACGTCAAAATTGGAGTTGCTTTTCTTCTTCAATCGCTGGCAAGCAATTCTTTGACTTTTAGATGGCAGCACTCAACACTCGGCTCAGTGACAGTGTTTGCTCTGACAAATGTGTGTTCATGATTCTGAGAGTCATTTTGTCCTTGGGCGTTTGTTCTCCAACTCTTCTTCCTTGGTCGACAGGAATAGCATCATCAGCAAAGATGGCACTGTCCTTGTGCCGCCCTCAACCCCAACCGTCCCACTTCCGTGCCGCATCGTCAACGGCCTTTCATCCAACTGCTTCAACTCCTTCGACAGGGATGCCACGAAGCCGAGACCTCGCCACAATCTCTCAGCCCTGTTCTGATGTGACCCTGTTCTGATGTGACCCTACTAGTCCTGATTTGTCCTAGGCAAGTGTTTACTGTCAAAAGCTGAAGTTGCAGGGCGCGACGGTACGAGGCCTTGAGGCTTTCGACCCGTCTCTCTCATTTCTCTTTCTTTCATCGCATCTGCCCCGTCGTCTATCTCGGATTGAAGCACCGAAAGGTCGGATTGTCGCCGTGGGCTTCATCTTTTCGCTTCGGCTCCAGTCGCTCTCTCTACGTCGAAAAGCAGGACTTCAAATTCCCCGATCAAAAAAACAACATGTCTTCATCGCGAGCGCCTGCGCCAACCCCGACCATATTACTCAACCAAAAAAGGGCATCACCGACGCTCTCAGAACCAGTCTCCCTCATCACCCCACCAGCGTCGGTAACAAAGTCAATCGCATCTCGCTACTCACAAGCCCACAACCAGCAAAACACGGATATACGATTGCCCGCTACCAATTTCCAGATCCAGGTCGACTTCCAGCGCGGACTATGGGGTTTCTGCTCGTCAGACCAACAAGATGTGGGCAATTGTTGGATGCCGGGGATTTGTTTCGATGAGGACAAATGTAAGGATGGGTGTGGCAATTTGGATAGGAAGGATCTGGGCATTACGACATGGTAGGTCCAGTCTCCCCCAGTGCCTTTTCTTTGAACCCCCCCCCCCCCCCCCGGGAGCATATATGAGAAATTGTATTTGGAAAACAGGACGACGCGGAAGGAGAAAAGGAAAAAAAATACCTAGAAGAGTGACCGTGAAGAAACTGGAATGCTAGGTCTAACCGTTCGGTAAAACAGTACAAGCAAAGACGCCTCCATCTGCGCAACCGCCTACCTCACGCTCGACAACGGTCTCGGTCCCTTCCAGTACATCAATTGCCTCTGGCTCACCACGACAATTCATTACACCGCTTCTCAGGCCGATGCCGCTAGCAATCCTGCTGTGACCACTACCTCGTCAGGTTCCTCATCAATCAGTCTATCGTCGGCGGCATCCACCCTCTCAACGCCAAGTCAAACGATCGGTAACCCTTCATCCACCGATTCCAAAGGTGATTCAACAGCAGGCAACAACAACAACAATAATAGCGGTGGTGGTGATGGTAGCAACAGCAACATCGGCGCCATAGTAGGCGGCGTCATCGGCGGTATAGCCATCATCTGCACCTTCGTCTTCGCCGCCTACCTCGTCTGGATCTACCGAATCCGAGACCGACGAAAACAACAACAAGCTGGTGCTCATGTCTCAGAACCCCTAAACGGCAACGGCAGCGGCCGATCTTCGGAAGACGACACCCCCACCACCCGAAGCAACCTACCACCACCTTTAAGCTATAGTCCAGACGGCGGCCAACCATATGGGGGGCCAGGCCACCACGGGCAAGGATACGACGACGTACCCTTCGGCCGCCCCATGGGCGAAATGGGCGAAATAGAACAGAGAACGCTGAAAGACGCCGAAGGCGGTTGGGGGCCAAGGGAGTTGGATAGCGGATTTGAGAGAGGTGGTGGGTTTGCACACGAGCAGCAGCAGGGACTTCAACCGGGACAAAGCGGCGGGCCGTATGAGGTGTTGTCGGTTGAGGAGGTGGCGGAGATGCCGGTAAGGATTGAACCGGTTGAGTTGAGTAGTGGGTGGGAGGAGGAGGATAATCATCATCACGGGAGAGACGGAGGTTATGGGCACGGAGGAGGTGGTGGAGGCACGGAGATGAATGGTGGTGGGAGGAGAACATAGGGCGAACGGGTGGTGGAAGAGTGGGAAGTGATGGAAGGGGAAGAGTGAGAGAGAGGAGGTGATACCCTGGAGGCCAAGGCAGATGTAATGAATGACAGGTCACGATCAAAAGGCAAGCGGGCGTGAGAAAAACAAGCTGGCGTTGGCGCAGATGGGAGGGCCAGTCCCGAGTCATCAAGCACCCTGCCTGAGGTGTGACAGATGGAGAGATCTTGACTTTTTGACGCAACATGATGCTTATTTATATAGGACAAAGAAACGCCGCAAATAAGCACATACGACTATACATGATAGAAAACTCGGGATCCCTTCCGGTCTCCCCATATTTCACATCTACACGGGAGACGCTATTCCCATGACCAACTAACTACCTTAGTTAGAGTTATACTTGCAGTAGTCCAAGTTATTCGGGTGGTTCCCAGCCCACTCCGGAAAGGGCACCGCTTTGCCGGACCCGCCAAAGACGGCGAAGGTGGCAATGAAGATCATGACCTGGGTGCCGCCATCCAGGGCGGCCGAGACCAGGTAGTTCCACTTGACGAACCACTGCGGTCTGTAGCGGCGGAGGTAGAACTGACCGAAGGCGCCGAGCAGGTAATAGCTCGTGATGGAGGCGTTGAGCCCGACAAACAATTCGCCGAGGTACCAGAGGATGATGGCCGTGTTGAGATACGACCAGATGCGCTGTTGCGGGAAGAACCGGTGCATGATGTAGAAGGGCAGCGGGGCGAGGAAGCCGACGAGGTACGCCGCCGTGACCCACTGGTAGCGGGCGCCGATCGAAAACATCTTGGGGGCGATGGCCCACGCGATGGCGAGCGTGTTGAACTGCTGCACCTGGGCGCCGGACCAGACGTTGCTACCCTCGGCGGACTTGAGCAGGGGGGCCTGGTTCTTGACAATACTGATCATCATCACGTAGTTGAGCAGCGCACCAATGACGCATCCGACCATCTGGGTGGTGAAGGTGGCCCTGGGGGACAGCTTGTTCTGCTGGGCGAGCTTCAGGTCACGAAGCAGCAGGGTGCCCTGCGAGAGACCGTTGTATGTGTACGTGGTGAAGTACATGTTGGCTAAGTAGGGGGTAGAAAGAGGTTAGCACTGGCGAGGCCGAAATCAATCTCGCAGGATCGAAACTTACCCAACGGCTTGCCCGGGAACATGTAGCCCGCAAGCATCTGCATGACAGGCTGCAGGTTGACGGCAAAGCCCGTGATGGCGGACTGGGCACCGAAGAAGATCATGAAGACGATAAGGAGGAGGATGCCGATGATGAATCCCCACCAGGGCAAGGTCGACTTCATGACGTAGAGGCAGACGAGACCGACGATGGCGCTGAGGATAAAGACCACAAAGTACCAGCTGCTGGGCACCTCGTGGTAGTTGACCATTAGGCGGTAATGGGGGTCGATGGTCGGGTCCTGGAGAATCGCCTCCTTCTCCGCCTCAGTCCGGGCCCCGGTGGACCTCCAGAAGCAGTACGTGGACGGCTTGAGCAGCGACTTGACCTTGTCGAGAGTGATCCAGCTCCAGCCCTTGCTAACGTCGTCGTAATTCCAGAGGAACATGTGGACCAGGGTGGCGGTGAGACTGGCGTTGGTGGTGATGAGATAGTTGACGTACGTGGCGGTCAGGTACGGGACGCCGACGGTGTCGACGGCGTCAGTGTTGATGGTGAAGTCCGGGTTCATGATGAGCGTCTCGTTATACGGCACGTAATTGGTCGAGTTGGAGCTGCCGTCGTACAGAAGCTGGGACATGAAGGGGAAATCCATGCCTCTCCAGATGTTGCTGTAGTAGAGACCCATGGACAGGATGATGCCGCCTAGGTAGCCGATGAAGCTGTTGGTGAGGGTCTGCATGGGCATCCAGAGCGGCGAGCCGAAGCCGGCGATGTAGTTCCAATCGAAACAGATGTTGAGAAAGCCCATGCCCTCGTTACCCTGCGAACCGCCGAAGAGGTTGGTGAAGACGGCGTTGTTCTGGTCGGCCAGGCAGAAGATGGACACGGCGGACAGAATCGGGAAGATGTACTCGGGGAACCACTCCCAGCAGAAAATGGCGACGAATATGATCCAGAAGACCTTGAAGCGCTTCGCCGTCTCGGCCTTGGGCTTGTGCAGGGTCTCCATGACGGTGGTGATGGGCAGGTTGGCCGGGTACAACATCTTGGTCGGGTACAGCAGGACGGAGCGCATCATGCCAGCGACGCCGTAACCGATGAGCTGAGAGGACAGGGTGATGAAGACGCCGGCGGCGGTGCTGGGGTAGCCACCGTACCACAGCTCCTGCACCGAGAGCGCTTCGGTCGAAAGGGCCGACACCGAGGCGGCCGAGGCCATGAGGACGGCGGCAGTGTGCTCCTTGCGGTTCCAGGGGAACGGGTTGAGGAAGCGGCCGATGGCACCTTTTCTCGGGATGAACTGGGACAGGGCCGAACCCAGAGCCTGGGCGAGGACGGTCAAGAACATGACGGACACGTAGACGACCTGCGGCTTGAAGTACATGATCTCCTGCAAGACACCGCCGAAGACCGAGAGGCCCACACCTATTATTCCATTAGCAGCTTGCTCGCATTTTTTGTCAAAGGCCACTCACCGACAAAGAACATGCGGAAGGTCCACGGGCTCAAGGTCGGGTCGTCGTCGACGGCAATGACATGGGTGACGATATCCTCGGCCGTCTCCAGCGGTCCGGTCTCTCCCTCCAGAGACTCGGGATCGACCTTTAGCCCCAAGTCGGGGTGCTTCTCGTCAGTACCATGCTCGGCGACCTTGCCCGACCATGTCTCGGTCTCGTCGTCTCCGTTGTGAGCCATCTTCACAACTAGTAAAAGGGAAAGAAGAGGCTACTTAATCATGCCAAGCAAGCAGCCAAGACGCAGCCAAGATACTAATGAATGACGGGCCGGCCCTTATATAAGGTACCCATTACACTAGAATCATTGACAAGAGAAGTCGCAACCGGTAGGCTGCTGATGCGTCCTGAACTTCCATATTCGGGAGGTGGTAAGGTACAGCGTCTAGCTCGTCACTCGTTGATTGCTATCGCGGGAATACGTTGCCTATGGGGCGTGAGTGCCAAGCCCGGGTCCACCAAGTGGAACTGAAGATCGTCCGGATGTAAGCGACCTGCCGTTCTTGGCAGTCAGGTACAGATAAAGGATGCCGTTGTGCCGTTGCGGGACCGATAGCGGACTACAATTCGTTGTCGTTATCGTCGTTATCGCTGTCATTTCAATTGATGATTGGAGTTAGCTGACGAATGGTGGTAAAAAAAAAAGGTTGAGGTTGGGAGAGTTGGAGAGTCGATGGGACTTAAGCACTTTGAACTCCCTCCCTTTCTCTCTGCTTCTAGTGTACCTCCTTCTTTCCCCCGTTATCCTTTCCTAACCTTGACTTCTCTCTCTTCCATGGTCCCTTCCTAAAACGGGAATCTCTTCAATTCTTCTTGGGTCTTTCGTCCCACCTAGCTCCTGCCCGACGCACATGGCGCCCCAGTTTTATTTCAGCCAATCAGAGCCTAGGGGCCCGCGGTTATTCTGAGCTGAACGGTTATTCTGAGCTGAACGGTTTCTCTGCGTGTACGGTTATTTTGAAGTCTAGAGTACGGATATCGCCGTTCTGTTACGGTTACTTTTTCTGTACGGTTTCTCGATTCCCAGACTCCCAGTACTGTAGAGCCCCAACTCGTGGTGGCTTCGGCCTACTTGAACGGCGACGACGACATTTGTGATGCGCTGAAATAGCCCCACCGCAGTTTTGCCAAGCTCGGGCCGTTGTCGGTGCCGTCTTTGCCGAAGTCTAACGCGGGGTAAAGCTTATGTGCACGTCATACATAGTCGCCGGTTAAATTCGACCTCCCTTCACACGAATGCTGGTGAAATATGGAGAGGGACCACATTCTGCATTTACTAAATGACGAGAGCTACCTATGTAGGTACCACTACCTAGTCACTCTCGGAGAAGTTGCGCCCAAGCCCCAGCAACTGTTCACACATCCAGCACCACGGTGCATTCTGGTCACTGTTAACCGTTGACGGTCTCCAAGCAGCACTGCCAGACACCCTACGCCGGTTCCCTTACAGAGAGGTGGCGTATCCGGCGGCCACGACATTGGCCTGAACCGAGTTTTCGACCGCGTCGGATGGATAGCCGGTGGTCATGACGCCCTCGTAAAAGGTGCCCTGGGCCCCGTGGCTGTTGTCGCCGCCGATGCCGAGTATAATAGCGCCCTCCTTCTTCATCGGGTAGTAGCCCGACGGACGTGGGCCGCTATAGTAGGTCGATAGCGAGCCCGAAGCCGCATTGCCGCCGCGGATCGCCCACAGATTGGACGAGTCTCCTTTGACGACCGCCGTGACGAAGCGGTACTTGATGGCCGGGTCGCCACCGTTGTACTTTGCGTTCTGGCCAGAGAACAAGCCATTCTCCAGATCACCCATGATCCACGGTCCGCTGCCCTGTCCCGTTCCCCAGACGTTGCAGTTTCCAAAGTAGATGGCCTCCATGTGGCCAGCACCCGTGTCGGCACTGTTGGTCTCGGCGTTACCGTAGTCGAAGCAGCAACCGCCGTTGTAGTGCGTCCCGTCCAAGACCGCGTACAGGCCCTCGGCCGCGTTGCCCGTGGCCGTGCCCTTGGCAGCGTTGTTGCGATATCCGGTGCCGGGCGCCACAAAGACACCGTATGCCTTGTGGCCGTTCAAGTAGACCGGTGCAGCAGTCGCGCTAGCTAGGTTGTCGTATCCTCCGGGGGCCGGGCCGCTGCCGGCGCTCCCGGGCGGTGCTTGGGTGAGGTGGTTGCCGCGGCCGGACTGGTCGTAGATGATGGAGATGACGCACGTCGTCCCAGCACAGAATGAGTCCTGAGTGGCAGCATTGGCAACGCCGCCGGCGGAGAGCGGTGCTACATTGGTGGTGGCACCGTCGGCGCGTCGCACCTGGTAGAGTGAACCGTTGTAGGCACTATATAGGGCTCGAGTGGTGCTGTGTGCTGCAACACAAGGGTTTCCGGCCGCGCCGTAAAGGTCGCAAGGCCCGGCCGTAACCGCAGCAACGAGGCCCAGAGCGAGTGCGCATGTGCGTCTGAGGGTGTACAGCAGGGACATGTTTCTAGTTGATGACTTGTACAACAGTAAGGTAGGTAGGAGAAGGATAGAGTTTGCTTGGAAGCCCGTTGAAGTCATGTGTAATGAACCATGGCCGATGATATACAAGTATTCCTTCCCCTTCGTCTGCTACATAATCAGATGACGGAGTGATTGCTGGCAAGTTATCCGCCGCCCTTAGAAGCGCCAAGCTACTAATGGTGGAATAAATTGTCTGTTTGACTGCCCCTGGGTAGTAGTCGGTATTTAGGTAGTGTTTTGATGGGTCCATTGAATGTCCAAGTCCGTATAACCGTGCCAGTGATAATACACGGTTCACTCTGCATTATTGTATCCCGGTTTTTGATCTTGCTCTTGATCTATATCTCCGTCTCCTTGTAACAGGTGCACCTCCGCTTGCAATGCTCTCCTCCTAGTGCTAGAGAGGAGAAGTAAAATCATATACATAATACACCCACCAATCGGCTCGTCACACTCCGGGCATCGCATCTCAACACGGCGCAACATCATGTCCGTGAACCCCTCTTCCCACCAAGACAAGCTAAACGCGACATGTCCCGCACGCAGGTTGCCTTGAGCGGGCAGCTTTGATCAAAGCTGAGGGTGAGAGTACGTAACAGAGCCGCGAAAGTTGAGAGGTCTTCCTCATTGAGCGTTAAGTTGATGCGCGCTAAAGTGTGTGCTTCGACAAGATGCTGCCACTTTCGAGAGATTGAGGCACAGATTCCTAGCCGCGGTTTGTAGAATGGTCTCCAAAAGAGTTCATCGATTATGAGAGTGAGAATCTCGGGACTCAGCTTATCTTATCCTGAGGGTGGATTTTAGTGGTTGGTTGGAGCGTGTGTTGGAAAGATGTAGACTGGCGGTTGTACATTCGTAGATGAAGTTTGGTTAACATTGACATTTCTACAAATAGACGCACAACCCACCCCGCATTTTTGGAAATCTTTCCCTCAACACCAAAAACCACCCTCTTTGTTCAAATGGCCCCCATTACCTCCAGCCCAATCAAAAAAAAAGCAAAATTCAAGCACTCTACCGCTCAGAAAACGAACCGGATTCTCGGTAGCTATTCGGCAGGGACCTCCGCTAAGGATGTGGCCCGTCATGAGGGAGTGTCTGCAACTGCTCAACGGTTTGGTGCGAACTTGGCGATATGTCACCACCACAGGTCCTATTCTCTTCAAGAGGCCGGCTTGGGCTGCCCAAGAATGACATCAAGGACCTTGTGGTCATCATACGCAGCAACGGTGCGCTCACACAGCATGGCGACCCGCTCCTTGCTCTGCAGACCATAAGGACAAATTAACCAGATGCAATTGGTCATGAACGAGCGACGGTACTCGATCATGACCTCGGGGTCGTTGTGTCGGTCGAACCTAGGCCCGCCCAGCCGGTGTAGCGCGTCGAGGTAGTGATCCAGGATCTCAAACTCGTGGGCACGCCGGTCCTCGACCGTCAGCATAGCCGTCATATGATAGACGATGTCGTGGAAGCACGACCCAAAGTGGAAAGCCGACCAGTCTAGGAACCCGATGCGACCGTCCGCCGTGAAGTAGACGTTTCCGATATGCGTGTCGCCGTGGAGCAACGTGCGGAATCGCGGGTTGCGCTCGCCGAAGTACCGGTCCAGCGCCTCGTTGAAGCGCTTGCCGTCCATCAGATACGCCGGCAGCTTCGGTCGGCCGGGGAGCCGCACCGCCTCGTCCAATGGCGCGCATAGAAACTTCATGGCCGGGTCGTAGTTGTTCCAGATCCAGGGGTGGTCCGCCTGGCTCTGACCCCAGTATTGTGTGTGTAGGCCGGCTAGCTGCTCGACGCCGTTCATGACCTTGCCGACGGGGTAGGATGCCACCTCGGGCGGAAAGGTGCAGCCCGACTTGTTCAGGTCGTCCATGATGGAGATGCCTTGCTTGTCGTCCGTACCTCCCCACCAGCCCTTGGGGAAGATCATCATGTTCTCGAGGCCCGGGGCGACTTTGGAGAAGAAGTCCGCTTCACGCTGGGCTAGGCTGACTGTCCATGGCTGGGCCGCGATCATCTCGGGGTCGAAGACTGCTTTGATACAGACGTGCTTGGGTCTCTCGGGGTTGCTAGCCATCTGGTCTTCGTACGCGATGGTGTAGAATAGCTTACTGCCCGTTCCCCAGATGGCGCGGGTGTTCTCGATCGACTTGATCTTATGCCCGAGCTTGGAACCGAGCCATTCGGGAGTGATATCTGAAGGGACAGCGGGAAGTTGCTGGACTGCTGATTCCGTTTTCGACATGCTTATTTAGGTAGAGGTAGTCGTAGACAGTGAAGTTCATGTATAGAGGTAGCAAGGGTAGAGGTAGTATGTAAGACAGTAGACGGCACGTCGAACTGTAGGCGCAGGTGGTCGAGACAAGTTAATTGCAATGAGATCGGACCTCCGTGCCGGAGTCAGGTTCGAGATGAAAACATCCTCGATGCTCTGCCCGAACTTTAAGAGAGGCTTTTCCGGAGGCACGATCTAAGCAAAGTTGTCTCGGTGCTCCACCATGGGTGCCGGTAGTTCCGATACAGCTCGGAGGTTAGCAAGCCATCATCACTACGCCGCGGATGCCGTGTTCCAGCGCCCCGTCACCACGCAGGGATCACTCCGGAGGTTGTGTGACGGCCCTTGAGAGAGAAGACGAAGTTTGGAGTCCGAGCGGGGAAACAACATGAAGATCTCCTGCACCGTCATCCGTAAGGTATCATGGACTCATAATCCTACCTTACCTAGTGCTTACCGTACTGCATCAACTGACCAGACTCCGCATTGAATCCTACCTAGCAGTAGTCGAGACAATGTCCCTGAAGTTTTGAAACCTTTTGAGAAAAAGGTAGGTGGCGATGTGAAGTATCTCATAAGTTCTGCCACAATCATCTTTTAGGAACACGCTTCACCTTGCTCACTCATCACATACACATCGGAGCACTACATACCTCTAGGCATAGCAAACAACCCCCGTACTCAAAATGCCCGACGCACCCATCTACCCCAACCTTCCTGAATTAGAGGGCTGCGCCCTCCATGTCACCATCTACATCGACCCGAACAACGTGAAGGCCTTCTTCGACGCCTACAGACACGTTTACGACAAGGTCGTCTCCGAGAAGGAGTGCACCTTCTTTTCGGTGTATCAGAACCCTGAGAACCCGGGGCAGATATCGTGGATTGAGCACTGGTAGGTCTACCTACCCCTTTCTCTAAACTAAGATTCAAAAGTAGAATGAGAGCCTTGGGTCGCAGACAGGGATGGGGTGGAGAAATGTTATTTGACAAGATAGTCGTGGACGTACGTGTACTGACAGGCGGGATTAACTACAGGACTAAGAACCCGGAGTGGTTGTTCAAGAACCAGTTTACGAAGGAGTACTACGGGGAGTATCTCAAGGTCACGGAGGCGATGTTTGTAAAGCCGAGGGAGATTAAGTGGTTTAAAAGGGTGGAGGGGTATACTACTGTGAAGGAGGAGTGACATAAGAAGGCGTATGTGGCAGTGGGAAGATGGAAGGTCTTGGTTGTTGTGAATAGCCTAGGCAGAATACGGGATATCGAAGGCTCGAAGTAAATAACATAAAGCCAGCGTCCGTCTATGAGACTGCTGACTGAACGGCTTGGTAATTAGTGGTGGCGATGCTTTACAAAGGGCCTCCAATACATGTACACTCAACCGAAACAGAGAGGGATATGAACCAGATGGGTTTGGACGAACTGAACTAATACACGACCGTTTCCATTCCGACAAATTCCAAACTGTAAGGACCGGCTCCCAAAACCAACTACATCACATCTAGACCCCAAGTCTACGATAACTAAGGTACCAACCCATTCTTTTGCGCCCAGCCGGCCGGCCACCTGCCTGCCGGGCTGTGCCCACTCTCCAGCACCACCTCCCTTAGCCAGCACGAGCGTTTCCCCCGCGATCGTTCGTAGCCTTGTCTTTCTTCTGAATACAACAACTTCTCTCTCGCCTTCTTTATCCCTAGAGGTACTATCGTGACGGTCCAAGACATTCTCAAACGCAGACATTGTCTCCAGAGCGACCTTTGCCGACAATCTCGACGCTACCGTCCCACTTGAAGTAGCTCGCCTCGTAGCGTTGACAGGTGGCGTCCATCTGCTCCAGGGCGTAGTTGACGTCGTCGACATCGAGGTTCCCGCTGCTCCGCGGCGCGTCAATGCAGTAGTAAGCCATCATGCCCTCTGAGATGAATGCCACAAAAGTGTTCTTGTCGCCGCTCGTCAGCTCATGGCCGCTGCCTGCCCAGTTCTTCAAGCCCACCACTGCAGCGTCGACTCCGCTGTGATCGAGCTGATAGCCGAAGCAGCCTACGTAACGCTTGGCCACGGGCGCCCCGGACCTTTTCTGGGTGGTCGGCTCAACGAGGAATGACTCGCTATCCGGAGCGCCCGCGGGCTTGATGGAGTACGTGCCGTTGGCGAGCGTGGTGCCCTCCCAAGCACCGTCGGGGAGGTGGATGGCTGTGGCAAGGCCAAAGTAGGAGGCGAGGAGGGCGAGGGTTGAAGATAACTGCATGGTGATGGCTTGAAAGGGGCAAGTAAGGCAGATTCAGCTTTTTCCGAAGGTAAGGTAGGTAGTTATGGTGCAAAACTTTTGTTGAGGCGTGTTGAGAGCGATGGATGAGGGGGATGAGGGCTGATGACGGTCTCTGGAGAGAAAGATAGAATCGTTCAAGAGTACCACCGCCCTGCCTTTTATACATCTCTGTGTGCTCTCAACTCCATGCCTCTTCCACCATAGTCTCGGCCGAACAACTTGCCGGTCAAGCCTCTAACCCCGATCACCATCTGCACCACCACCCCTCCGTCTCCGGCACCGCCAGAACCGAAGCCTCCCTCACCCCCACGCACTCTTCTTCCCTCCCCTTCGCCCGCTCCCTCTTTTCGTTTTACCATTTCCCCTCCTTCATGTTTGTCACGGCCCGGAAACCCTTAGTCTACAACACTGGGCGGTATGTGTGTCAGACTGGTTGGTTGAAGTGACGGTGTCTGTGATGCGGATGGATGCGGGGGGCTCCTTTGGCGCGAGTCACGATGATGATGATGATGATGATGATTGACCTTGGAGAAAGCAACCTCCTTCTCACTACCACCACCAACAACGACAACGATGACGACGACGACCGTCGCATCCCCAAGTAGAGGTAAGCTCGCATTCCCGGGCACCTAAGTAAGGTAAGCTCGCGTCCCCATTTCAATTCGTCAACTGACTTTCATCATTGCAACAGCGATGACCACGGCGATGACCACGACGATTCAATGTAGTGGTGAACTTGGTGGTTTGGCTTGGTACAGGTAGTTTGGACTTGGGCGGGCGACGAGGACTGGGCAGGTGACGAAACTTGGGTAGGTGACGAAATTTGAGCGGGTCTAATTGGGAAAGAGTAGGTACAGACTGGGTAGAGTATGTCTAGAGGAAAGAAAGTTGAGGCAAGAGCTCCCATTCCCAAATCGGTCTAGCCACCCCCAGATTACCAGCAATGCAGTCAAATGATATTTGCAGGAGCAGGGTCGCATTTATACAACGACAGGTATGCACCTGCAGCTGACTACGCCGCAATATAACGTAAGACACTGGCAGCCAACAGTCACAGTTATCTGAAGGCGTTCGCTGTTAGAAAGAGTAATCTTCCTCCCCAAACACATCTGTCCGCCTGATATGGGTCAGTATGTCGCCAAGCCAACTGCATAAGAGCTGAGTACCTATACGCCATCTATAAACCGTCAGGCCCATCAATCAATCATGTAGTGGAATTCGAGCACGCTTTCAAGTTCGCTGCCTCGATTGCCCACCCGCCCGGAGTTGAGGAACATCGAAAGGCGGTGATCATTACCACTACAAGGATCAATGTTGCAACCACGTCCGCTTTGGTGAGACGTGGTACATCAATCTCGTGTTGAGGGAAAATCAGCTTGGGGTACGTACAGGTAGTCAGATGTGTCTCTGCGGCGCTGCGATCTATCCCTCCATAATTCTGACCATACGAACCTCCTGGCCTCTTCTCTTCCCCGGTATGTCTTTGTCTACCTCTCTCTCTACACGTATATGTTTTCACTGTTCCTTACAGGTGAACTTTTGAAATCAGCCACGACATTTGGTAAAGTTGAACACGGCTGTCCCCATCTTTGTCTTCGTTCCATATCTTCAACTTCTTCAAATAAGATTCGCTGAAAGTAATGCTAATGTGTATATATGGCACAAGCGGCGTGGGTGTGGGTGTCGTTGTCCTGACGCTGTTATGTCGGCCCGCGCCGGTGGCCGCGGCGGGAACGACATTCCTCAACCACGCCTCACTGTTGACCGGCCGTGAGGATCCTGACTGGTTCGAAGACAACATAGCCTTTCTCGACGTACCTGACGTACAAATCCAGGCAGTGTACTACTACCGTTGCCAAACCTACAAGGAGCATCTTGTCTACACTGGTGCCCAGTATGGGTACATGGCCAGCGAGTTTCTGCACCCAGTTGACTACGGCGCCCCCTACGGCGGCGTGGTGGCCGCCGCCGGACATCACATAAACGAGGGTCGCTGGCTGCGGAACTACCAGTACGGCCAGGACATTGCCAACTATTGGCTGGCCGGTCCCGGCACGTTCTCCAAGCCAGCCACAGACAATGTCAACGCCGACACTACCGACTGGGCCCATGAGTACAGTTTCTGGGCTGCCAGTGCCCTCTGGCGTCAGTATTTGACCACAGGCGATAGAGACTTTGTTGTGGGCCAGCTGGAAAACCTGGTTAAGCAGTACCGCGGCTGGGACAATCACTTCAACAGTGCCACTGGCCTGTACTGGCAGGTTCCGGTCTGGGATGCCACCGAGTACACAGCTGCGTCGTATGAGTCGAGCGACCCATACCATGGCGGTGCTGGCTACCGACCGACCATCAACTCTTACCAGTATGGCGATGCCCGCGCTATTGCCGCCATCGCCGCCCTAGCCGGCAACTCGGACCGCAACACTGAGTACACCCAGCGCGCTGATGCCCTGCAGAAAACGGTGCAGCACACTTTGTGGGACACGAACTCCCGATTCTACAAGCATCAGGCCCGCGATAACAATCCGTCTGGAGCGCTGCTGACGACGCGCGAGATCATGGGCTACTTGCCGTGGATGTTTAATTTGCCCACGGCCGCCAGCCACACTGCAGCCTTTGCGCAGCTGAAGGACCCCCAGGGCTTCTCCGCTAGTTACGGGCCCACGACGGCTGAGCGCCGCAGCAAATGGTATCTACACGAAGCCGCTACGTGCTGCCGGTGGGACGGTCCTTCGTGGCCCTTTGCCACCTCGCAGACGCTGACGGCGGTGGAGAACCTGCTGAACGACTATCCCGCGCAGACGTACTTTTCGGCGGCAGACTACATCAACTTGTTAAGAGGGTACGCTGCGACCCAATACAAGAATGGCCAGCCCTATGTGGCCGAAGCGCATGATCCTGATACAGATGCCTGGATGTCTGACTATGACAAGTCCAACCACAGTGAGGACTACAACCATTCTACCTTTGTGGACAACATCATTGCCGGCCTCATCGGTCTGCGTGTTCAGCGCGACGACAGCTTGGTGGTTAACCCGTTGGCGCCTCCCTCATGGGACTATTTCGCGCTAGAGAACGCTGCCTACCACGGCCATAACGTGACAGTTCTATGGGACAGCACCGGGTCTCACTATGGTCAGGGCCAAGGCCTGCGGGTCTATGTCGACGGCACCCTCGCCGGCAGCCGTAGCACTTTGGGGTCTCTGACAGTCAACGTCGGTCCCGTTGTGCTGGCCCAGACCATGCCGTCACACGAAGTCAACATCGCCGCAAATGGCCAAAAGTTCCCCCAGGGTACCACGCCCTCTGCCTCCTACACCTCTCCTTACGACGATGTCTGGCGAGCCATCGACGGCATTGTCTGGCGCACCGGGATCCCGGAGAACAGCCGCTGGACCTCGTATGGCAGTCCCAATGCGCAAGACTACTTCGCCATAGACCTCCGGCGACCTCAAGCCGTCTCGGACGTTAGGTTATACTTTTACGACGACGGCGGCGGCGTTCGGCGGCCGGCCAGCTACGACCTCCAGTATTGGACCACCGGCGGCAACGCCAGCTCCTGGCTCACGGTGCCCAACCAGCAACGCAGCAGCGGGTCCGCTCATGCTACTACCTCCAACAGCCAGACCAAGATCACCTTTCCGACCATCGTCACGTCGCAACTGCGGGTGGTCGCGCCCAACAACCCAGGCGCCGCCGGCAACGGCTGGGGGCTGTCCGAGTTTGAAGTCTGGACCCCGGCCGTGTTCCAGCTGCGCAACGAGAACAGCGGCAAGCTGATGGGGGTCGACGGCATGTCGACGGCAAACGGCGCGAACATCCAGCAGTACGACGACAACGGCACGCGCGACCACCTGTGGCAGTTTGTGCGCGCCCCGGGCGATGGCGGCTGGTTCAAAATCAGGAACCTCAACAGTGGTCTCTTGCTGGGCGTGCAGGGCGCGTCGACCGCCAATAGCGCTGTGCTTCAGCAATACGAGGACAACGGCACCAGCGACCATCTCTGGCGCGTCATCTCCCAAGGGAGGCCCCCAAATGGTCTTTTTTTGCTAAAGAATAAGAACAGCGGTCTCTTGGCCGGCGTTGACGGCATGTCGACCGCCAATGGCGCCAATATCGTGCAGTTCGAGGACAATGGGACCAAGGATCACTTGTGGAGCATCCTTCCCGCGGTACCAGCCAGCTAGCTGACTTTGCTGGGTAAACAAAAGTCCTAGATATTGCCGGGGACTATTGTAGACGGGTTTGACAGTTTGTTAGGGGGTCTTCGCATGAGGCTTCCATCTCATGATTTGTGTATATCTGGGGCGATCGTCTGCAGCGCTGACTTCTCCTGTGCAGGGGCATGGTGCGTTTCACAGTTGAGATCGGATATCGTGACCTTGATGGACAGAGGACCTCTAATGATGGGGACCACGGTGTCGGGCGCCTAGGACACAACAGCCTCGTCGCCCATCCATGTGATATATAATAACCTTCCCAAATCGCCTTGATGTCCACAATGCACCGTGTCAGCAGCCCCCCTAGAACGTGTGTCGACTCCGCCATCTACTATTGTCCCCCGTCTCCATGTGGCAGATAGTGTCTCCATATTCACCCGAGTGTTCCACCCCGTGTGATGCTGGATATCGTCGAGCGCCCTCAAGCATGCTTGCCGCTCCTTCGCCTCTACAAGACACTGCCCCGCCATGGTCAGTAGTTGAACAGCGTTGGCCCACGCGATAGTGCAGCGATTTGCTATCGAGTTGGACACGATCTTCCTGGCATATGACAAGGCCTTGTGCGCCACCTCGGGCGAAGAGAGGAGCGTCAGCCGGGCGGCGGCTCCTCCAGGAGAAGAACAAGGCTGAGAGAGGGTGAGGACCAGATATGCAGTATGCAACATCTGCCAGGCGGCCGACACGGGACCATTGACATAGCGAACGCTTTCGAATGGGCTAGTAGTATCTGCTGGGATGGTGCTCAACGCCTGGCACATGGCCGGTGCTTGGTCTTGATGCCGCAACAGTTGATCGCCGAGGCTATTCCACTCGGCTGTAAGCTCATTGTCTAGTAGCGCATCATCCGCGTCGTCGTCGTCTTGATGATTGCGTGTTCGGGCCCAAAACCTGTGGGTGGACCCTAGGAGATAGACGACTTTGCTTTGCCAGGCATCGAGGGTCCATTCCCCATGTGCAGGACCAGGAAAGTATCCCAAGGGTAGCAACTGTCCCAAGTTCACTGCCGCCGACATACCGGATGCGAGGGAAGCAAGGATGATCATGCGGTAGTAAATCCAGAAGCTCTTTCGGCGGGGGCAACAGTCAGCATGAAGTTAGCCGTCTTGGAGAGAGGATACCTACCGCCTGTGCCAGTCCTCCGCTTCCGCCGTTCCAGTGGTGCATCATGACCAGCTCCCCCGTCCCCTTTAGGTGCAAGTTCCAGTCGCTCGCTTTACTTTCAACCATCTCGCAGTGGGCAATGAGCAAACAACTGGCAAAGGTCGCTGCCTCGTGCCCGCTATCGTTTAGGCGCTCATATAATGTCTTGAGGGCTTCGTTGTAGTACACCAGAGCATCGTGATGACCGCGGTCTGTGACGAGCGAATACTGTCTGGCGGCAGATGCGAGGCAGGAGAGAAGCACGAGGCGGTTGCTGAGAGCCATGTGTGGAAGGACGAGAGAGAAGTATCGAGATGTGCTGTCAAACATGTCGAATCTAGGCCCGATGATGTCGGTGTACCTTGCCATATAGAATGCATCCTTTTCATCGGTGATCGGAGCGGCGGCTCCCGTGTGTGAAGCCAGCGAGAAGACGTGTCCCCTTGGATTTGTCTTGGAGACGCCCAGATCGCCATCGGTGGCATTGCAAGAAGACAGGACATGGTAAAGCTGGGACACTTGGAATGTCTCATCGACGAAGCCCACTATTCCCAGTCAAGAAGAGTCAGAGATTGCTTTAGGGTTAGTATAATGGCGCGGCCTTACCGATGCGAGCGGGACTGGGCCTCTGTTCCCATGCCGTCGAGCTCGGGCTCGGCTCCGTATCGGGTTTCCATTCCAAGGCTGTGAAGAGGATATCGTCACCGTGGGAGCACTGTACTTTGCGTCGTCGACAAATGCCACATGGCTGCTGCTGGTCACATTTAACGTGGCGGTCGCGACATTGTTTGCAAGCTGCTTGTGTGTCAACATCACCAACGTCAACGTGTGGGCATGAACGGATGGCGTACCAAGCTTGCTTCTTGAGCTAGGTCCCCGGACCTGCTTGGAGAAGGCCAGTTGGGCGGTGTTCATTGCATGGCTACGGTGAGGAGAGATGGTGTCTTCCTTAGAAACGACTCGACGTGCAACATATGCCGAGCCGCCATGTCGTCTTCTCCTCCGCTTCTCCGCCCACGCTAACGTTGAATTAATGCCCTAGTCCGGGTCGGAAAGCCTTGGCGCTACAGGGGACGCCCCCCAGAATCTGTGTCCAAACAGCTTTCATTCCTTTTCCTAAAAGTATCTATCACACATCCAATCAATGCCAAGCGCCGTACACCTTGCAATGCATGCTATCTTTTAACCCTAAGCTGTTCACTTGCAGAGGCTAGGCAAGAGGTTCATCTTGGTGGTACATCGAATGTCCTCCTCTGGGAAGTCACCCCAGAACTGGCAAGGGGTTAGCGACAATCGGCGGCGACTGGAATGAGAAAAAAGGCTTACCTGAGCAACGGCTTGTCTGATGCGGTGCATGTTCTTCCCAGGTTGAATCTGGCCAACGACACCAGGGTTGTCCGACTCGGTGTTGGTGGGGACGATCATTGGCCTGCCAACGAAGCACTCGTGGGTGAGAAGCGCGAACCCCAGAGCCTCCTTGGCGCCGACGGGGATACCGGTCTCGTCGATATATGTGATGCGAGTCTTGGGTAGGCGCTGCTTGAGATAGTTGACAATGTTGGGGTTGTAGGAGCCACCGCCGCCCATGTAGATCTCGTCAACCCCGCCTTCGGGGCCCCAGCGCTCGTAAGCGTCGGCAAGAGATTGAGCGGTGATGCGGGTGATTGTTGCAACGCAGTCCTCGGGAGTGGCGCCACTAGCCAACATCCTGTCGCAGATGTCCTCCGCCATACGGTCACCAAAGGTCTCTCGACCAGTGGTCTTGGGAATATCGTGAACAAAGTAAGGTCCCGCAAGGATCTCGTCAACAATCGCTTGGTCGACATTACCCTTGGCGCCCATGGCACCGTCCCTGTCGTACTCCTGCTGGCCGTCGGTGAAGTAACGGATAGCGGCATCGATGAAGACGTTTCCTGGGCCAGTGTCAAAATCATAGCAACCCTGCACATTGCCCTTGGGCAGGATGGAGAAGTTGGCAATGCCGCCGATGTTCTGGACGGCACGGTTGAGAGTAGGGTGGTTTAGGAGGAGCGAGTCGAGAGCGGCGAAGAGAGGACAGCCCTGGCGGCCGAGGGCCATGTCGGAGACGCGGAAGTTGCCCAGGGAAGTGACGCCGGTATTTGCAGCAATGATGGCAATCTCAGCCATGTCCAGGTGGGCACGCATCTGGTCACCCTCAAAGAGCTCGGGAAGAGGCAGATGCCAGATGGTCTGGCCCTGGCCACCGATCAGGTCGACTTCCTTTGCCAGGTCGAAGCCTTGGTCCGCGGCAAATGAGTTCACGGCGTCGGCAATGACCTGACCGAGCTGGATGTTGACAATGGCCATTTCCTCGGGGGTCGTCTTGTTTTCCTTGATGAGCTTCATGACGCGCCTCTTGACCTTTTGCGGCATTGGGTACTCCCCGTAGCGAAGAAGCTGCATGTTCAAGGGGGAGGTAGGCGAGTCCTGGGTAAAGTGGACGTGGACAAGGTCGACTCCGTCCATGGAGGTTCCGGCATTGTGGCCGATAACCTTGAGAGAGCTGGACGGTGTTAGCAACGGTTTCCAGACCTTCTCAGAGATCAAGCTTACAGAGGCGCGCCCCACGAAAGGTTCGGTGCGGAAGGCATTGTCGAATGTTGGGGAGGGGTGGCTTTGGAGTGCTAGAGACGTGAGAGCTGTGCTGGACAAGAAGAGAGCAAGAGACGGCACATGAATAAATAAGACAACCAGCGGCACAGTTCCTACCTAGATTGATCCATAAGGTAGGCCCGGAGGTGGCTGCCTTCCCGGCACGTCAGGGGCATGGCGGGAAGGACTAATTCGATCTAGAACTTGATGGTCCTTAGCTGGACGCAATGAATCCGGTTTCGGAACCTGCCCCTGGTGATGAACGCGAGGCCCCACGCCGGCCTTGGTCACGATAACTCGTAGTCGACTGCCGATCTTGGCGGTGGCATGCTCGTAGTTGACTGCTGTTTCGGGCGCGGATGTGTGGGAGTTGGTTTACCGTTTACCGACTCCGCACCCGAAGGCGGCGCTAGTAACAACATGGGGGGACCGTGCCAGATAACCGGGTCTACCCCGCATAACACGTGCACCCCGCAAAATACCCCATTCATCGGGGTTGCGTATCCGACTTGGAGAACCCCACTTCTCACCATCCACAACCCGATATGAGATCTTCAGGGCTGCCGCGCTATCCCGCCTTCATCACCACTCCGGACGTCGCACCAATGCCGTTCCCTCTCGGGGATGGCTGCCCTCTCGGGGATGGCTGCCCTCTCGGGGATGACTGCCCTCTCGGGGATGACTGCCCTCTCGGCTATGATCGCCCACTGGATGATTGCTCTCCAACTTACTCCAAGGCCTTCTGGCAATGTGCCAAGGGCATTCCCCAGATTTTAGACGTCATGTCGGTTTCGGTATATGTACGCGGTGAAAGCGTGTATAAAAGCATTCGCTTTCTCACCGTAAAGATGGCCTTTCCAATCTCGTCCTACTATTATCCTGCCCCTGGACAAATCCCGTCATGTTCAAGTTGAGCCCGTACACGACAACCATGGGGTTGAGCGGACTTCCGCTCAACTTCGCAGTCGCTGGCATTGCTGCCATGGCCTTCTGGTTGTTCGGGTACGACATGTCAGTAATGGTGAGTACCTTATCTTTAACCCTACTAAAGCAGCCGCAGCTAACGACCTGTTAGGGCGGTGTTATCACCGAGAGCCCATTCACCTCTGTCTTTCCCACCATGGAAGACCCGAATGTCCAGGGCATTGTCATTGCTGCTTTTGAACTGGGCGCCCTGGTCGGAGCCCTGGCATGTCTCGACCTTGGTGACCGCCTGGGGAGACGTGCAACTGTCTGGTTCGGCATGCTTTTCATGTTGGTCGGCGGTGTTCTTCAATGCTCTGCCTGGCACGTCGGTCAGCTAGCCACTGGCCGTGTGATCAGCGGTATCGGTCTTGGTCTACAGGTTGCCACCGTGCCGTCGTGGCAGGCCGAGTGTGCGAAGCCGCATAGTAGAGGACGATGGGTCATGATCGAGGGCGGCCTCCAAACTTTCGGCGTTGCTTGTGGACAGTTGATTGGATACGGCTTCTTCTTTGTCAAGGGACAGGCGCAATGGCGTGTGCCCGTCGGCATTCAGCTCATTCCGGCCCTCATCGTATTTGTCTTCATCAACTTCCTCCCCGAGTCCCCCAGATGGCTCATCAAGCACGGCATGTTCGACGAGGCCACCCACAACCTTGCCAAGCTTCGTGGCCTCGCTCCTGACGACCCAGTCCTCCTCGCCGAGCGCGACGCCATCATCGCTTCCTACGAAGCGCAATCCCAAATGGCCACCTTCTCCTACAAGGAGCTTTTCGACAACGGCCCGACCAAGACTCTGTATCGCATCGCCATTGGCACCTTCTTTCAAGCCGCCCAGCAATTGTCCGGCATCAACATGGTCTCTACCTACGCCAACAAGATCCTCCAGGAGTCCTTTGACCTCTCTCCGAGCATGTCGCACCTCATCGCTGCCATGGGCGGTCTCGAATACGCCCTGTGCTCGCTTCTCTCCGTTCTCCTTATCGAGGGTCTCGGCCGCCGTAGGTCCTTCATGATCACGGCGGGCGGCATGGGTGTCTGCTTCGCCATCATTGCCGGCCTGACCAGCACCGCCGACCGGACGTGCCAGCTTGTTGCCGCCGGCTTCCTCTTTCTCTTCAACACCTTCTTCGGTCTCGCCTGGGTCGGTGGGCCGTACCTCTACAGTGCCGAAATTGCGCCTCTGCGCTGCCGTTCGCAGGCCAATGCCATCGCTAGCGCCGGTAACTGGATCTTTTGCTTCGTGGTCGTCATGATCATCCCCCCTGCCTTGGCAAACATTGGCTGGAAGACTGTAAGTCACTAACTGACTCTCTCGCCTGCCTGCCTGTGGCGACGATCGACCGCTAACTTACACAATTCTGATAGTACATCATCTTCGCCGTCTTTAACTTCCTCTTCGTCCCTGTCATCTACTTCTTCTGCGTCGAGACCAAGAAACGCTCGCTTGAGGAGCTTGACGTCATCTTCGCGGCGGGCGGAAACCCCGTCAAGCAGGAAAAGAGCATGCCGCATAACATGTCCATCGAGGAGTCCAGGCGCGTTCTTGGCCTTGGTGACCGTACAGCCGAGGTGGTGGACATCTTTGAGCACGATGGCAGCAGGTCAGAGAAGGAGGCTGTTTAGAGAGGAAGCGAAACGAAAAGAACGAAACGAAACGAGAACATGACAGGACGTTATTATATGTAGCTTTATTGACGTAGTACGCGCCTTATAGCATAAAGAAACGACACAAACAAGCACATACGACCATAGATGGTAGAAAACTCGGGATCCCGTCCGCTCTCCCATAGATAAGCTACCAATCGGGGGCTTGCCTATGGGAGGAATTTTTTGTAGATTTCGACAGGGGTTTTGGATGACTCAGCTAAAAACGCCGCCCCCGTTTNGGGATCCCGTCCGCTCTCCCATAGATAAGCTACCAATCGGGGGCTTGCCTATGGGAGGAATTTTTTGTAGATTTCGACAGGGGTTTTGGATGACTCAGCTAAAAACGCCGCCCCCGTTTCTAAAACCGTTTTCCATTGCCTTCGCCGTCAAGTGCACCGAGCGGACGGTACCGGTGGAACCTTGAATGTTGCATTGAATCGTCCCCGTAGAGCGAGAGCAACCATCATCATCACTGATCATCCACCTACGGCACCGTTCCACTTACGCCAAGCCCAGCTGAGTGGGCTAGGCATACACTACACAAGGTGCTTACCCCTGCCATTTACTCCTGACACCTACTCAGAAGGGGGAGGAATGGTTGGCTTTTGGGAGGAGTTGTTGGCTTCTGGGAGGTGTGGTTGGCTTTTGGGAGGTGTGGTTGGCTTTGGTAAACACTTTTCTCCGTACGTATATCACTTCAGGCGAGTTAGAAGGGCCTCAAGATATATATTGCATCTTTACTCTCGGATTCTCGACTGAATCAAACAAGCAAACTTCTGTCCCATTCTAATTGCATTCATTGTATATCCATTCTTCCCAGTTGATTCTACCGCATGAATTACGGCCCCTACGTCGCGAGGGTTGCGTTGGTTTTCATATGCATTCTAATTGCATTCATTGTATATCCATTCTTCCCAGTTGATTCTACCGCATGAATTACGGCCCCTACGTCGCGAGGGTTGCGTTGGTTTTCATATGAAACCCTCCTTCCGAGTTTTCTAATGGATTTCTCCTCCCAAACATACTGAGATCGTTAGCTATTGCAGCTTGAGAGGGTATTGTTTTGAGTCTCACGGTGCCGATCGCACTCCATCCCAATGCAATACGGAAGGGATGGAGCTACAAAAACCGCCGATACCGCCGACTGTACTCGACGTCGAAGAACGGAAAAGAAGAGCATTTGCCGACGTCGACGAATTTACGGTAACARCACATGAGCGTTCGCTTTGTAAGAAGACCAAAGGCCAGCGAGAACGCGCGTGGTGTCTATGGAACAGGTATGTACCTTATCATTTTGCTGTTTTCTTTGATATTGCGTACTAATGCTTTTTAGATTTGTYACAGATGTGTTACAATTAACACAAAAAGAGGCTGATAAGATTTGGTTTGGTGTGTGCCGAAACAAGAAAAAGTCCATTGCTAT
>RAOO01000168.1:0-20301 GCA_009805345.1 Neurospora sp. FGSC 26628
GCCTCCGGCCATCTCGAGGCTGATGCCAAGCGTCGAGGGTGAGTGTGGCCTAGTTGCCTGAGGCATCCAGCCGTATAGCAAGGCTTGGGTCCAAGCCGTGCGGCTCCTTGGGAGCCTGGTGAGGCTTAGGGTCGAATGTCCGTGTGACACATACTCCCAGATAAGGCGGTCGGGTATGTACCATGAACAGGGGAAGAGATAGGGCAACCCATGGGAAACGAGTCGCTGGACTGGAAAGCAGGAAATTGAAGTCACTATGGGCAGTCTCTGTGACCTGTGTCAATCTCCTCCCCACCTTTTGCGCTGTCGACATCTCCATAGCAGTCGCTTGTCGGTGAATGTGACGACGTGTCGGGACAAGACCTTTTCTTGCAGTGTCTATCCACGAGTAGACTAAGCATACTCTCTCATCTTGTCCCGCGGTGCCAGTGTCGATATGAGCCATATGGGCGCCAGTTCTCGACTCTCTGATTTCTTCACCAAAACTCTTTGTTGAATAGTCTTCCTTGGTATACTGATGCCTGGAAGTCCTGCAGCCACGATTGTGAAGATGACATATTGATAGATCTCAGCCATAAGCTGGAGCTGGGCGGCTTTGTCATTTTCATCGTCTTG
This sequence comes from Neurospora sp. FGSC 26628, assembly GCA_009805345.1. NCBI lineage: Eukaryota > Fungi > Ascomycota > Sordariomycetes > Sordariales > Sordariaceae > Neurospora > Neurospora sp. FGSC 26628. The sequence goes on from RAOO01000168.1 coordinate 616, forward strand.
AATGATGCAAAAAGCGTCCATCCAGAGGTAACGGATGCCCATGTCAGAGGTAAATTTGATCGCATCCAACACTGTCTGTGGTCCAACCACTCGTAAGGAATCAGCCACCTGTAGCTGAGTGAGAGTGTCATACCTCAAGGTAGTTTTGTGCCCGTTGCCCCATACATAGCCGAGAGCTACATACTGGAAATCCCCAAGACGATGATTCGTGAACTCAAGAACTGCTTTGGTGCTCGTATCGATAAGGCGAAAGGTAGAAGCCGTTCTGTTCTGGATCCTATACAGAGGGCAAGTGTCCTTGTGGTCCGCCAAACAAGTACGTAGCCAGCGCCGCGGCAGATCTGGGTCAATGATGGCAGGTCTCTCGCGCCCACTAAAGAGGCTGCGCGGTCTCTGTATGCTGGTGTCGCCAGATATCTCATCCTCTGCCGGATCCAGAGTCTGGAAGCAGTCGAATAACGTGAGACTCGGCTGTCGCGTAACCGCAGTTACGGGTGCGTTCCACGTCAAAGATATCCTTCCGAGGAAAACCAGGAGTACAACGGGGAAAGACTGGTTAGATCTCAGTCCCTTTCGAAGAAATCTGGGTGGGCAGCATACAGCCCGGATGTTCTGACCAAGCTGGAGATGGCTTGACACAACGGACAGCTGGCCGCGAAGCCATCGATGCGACTTTGCGTTCCGAGCTTTTGATGTCGCCCGAGACCGGCCTCGAATACTGAATCACGCCTCTTTGCGGATCATAAGAAAACGGAGACGCCCCCCTCCAGGAACATCCTCGGACATTTGGCACCGTACAGCGGGAGTACAACTCTTGGGCTTCTGCTAGTTAGCCCGGCTTTTCGGCGATGTAATGTTTGCGGTGATATCCATATCTAGGTTGGAACTGGACAGATTCCATCTCCAGATCGAGTCCGAATAACCGGGAACAGAACATCATGCCACCGTGCCGTCGATGATGTCCAAGTGGAAGTTAGGCGCGAGGTGTTAATGTATAAACCCAAACGGCCGGATGTCGCTTCTTTCTTCATGATGTTCATCCTCGGTTGTTTGGAAAGGACCCCTTGCAGCCCTAGAACGCTAGGGCTTGCAGCGCGCAGCTTAACCGTTTTGCCAAGGCCTCCCACTGTACACTACAATTACGTGCATGTTATCCACTTTAGTCGATTTTTGCGGTTGTGATTGGTCGATCGTGACCATGAACTCCTTCCCCTTTGCCGGTCACCGAGCTTCCCCAAAAAGGCCCCAAACAGCGCCGGGATACCGGAGCATGGCATGGATGAAAGGGAAGTGGAAAGACTCCCCCATAAAAGCCCCCGCCATGATCCGATGCTAAAACACGCAACCCCGCCATCCATATCTCGATCTTCACGTGTCCATCATCAATTCACAAGCACATGTCATTCTTTCTGCCATTGAGTTGCGGTTTTGGGCGCCTAGATGAAGTCCTGTAACGCCGACTACTGAGGGATATCTCGACTGCCTTGTACGTTCTGGTAGAGGGTCAGACTCGGACATACCACCCTCCGGCGCGCCGTCCGTCTGACCATCTATATATATATATTCGGTGGAGTCTCGGCCGGATTAATTCATCGGTACATACTAGTACAGTGCAGGACAGGAAGACGAAACAAGGAATAAAAGAAACGGAATTGCATACACTTTGCTACTAGTAGAGTGGGACGTTGCCCGGGGCCATGGAAAGACTCCATCTATCCCACTCCATCAGTTTCCCCGTTCTTTCACAAGGAAGGACAAGGCACATGAATAAGTCCCCGGACCCGTGCCAGGTGTATGGACTATATGGACCCTCCCATTACCATACATCCCGTCATGTATAGAGGTATCCATTCTCGCCTTAGTTGGCAGCCCTTATTGCTTGCGGACAACTCCCCAGAGCCGAGAGATGCCGAGGGAAAGCTTTTGAGATCTTGGATGGTACTCGAGTCGCGTGCATGCATGGTTGAGTTGGGTTTGGAGAATCAAGAAATTTCCATAAGACGCGGCGTTCCCCGGTCACCCGGTATTCTTGTTGTCTATTTTCCTTCTTCTTTCCTTCCTACCCATCCACCTTCAACATCACCACCACCCTCACCACCCTCACCACCACTCAACTTGCTCAACAACCGAGGCGCCACCACTACCAACCACATCTGTCCAAAGCGGAGGGCATACATACTTGACAACACCGTCCAATTATTATTATTATTATTACATTTCTCCGAATTCGGTGTATAATACCATAAAACACAATGGCACCCATCAAGCCCCACTGGGTCCAGCCCTCCCACCCGGACCGTCTTCACCTCATCGTCAACGAGGCCGAGTTCACGTCCAAGAGCATCTCCAAGATTGCTCTGCCTCCCTTTGCGCTGTTCGCCAAGCTCGAGTACCCCCCATGCACGCCGGCCGAGAAGCCGACGTATGCCACCGTCCAGTGTGGCCGTGACAAGCACCTGGATCTCAACAGCGACTTGCTGTATATCAACCACTCTTGCGAGCCGTCTCTCGTATGTTGTTTTCCACTTTACATCGATAGCTCCCACTCAGTAAACCGGCACCTCTATCCAGCGGATCAGAGAGATGCTAATTAGGATTTTATATATGTGATGTGTGGACTAGATCTTCGACACGGGTAACATGAACGTCATTGCCGGCCCGAAAGGGATTCAGATTGGCGAGGAATTGACCGTAAGCCTTTCCTCCCCCCCCAGCCAGCCTCTAGGAAACCCACCCCATCTAGTTGTTACTAATATGCTCTCCCAAAAGTTCTTCTACCCCTCAACAGAATGGACCATGGCCCAACCCTTCACCTGCCTCTGCTCCAAACCCACCTGCCGCGGCCGCATCTCCGGCGCCCGCGACATGACCGACGCCCAGCTCTCGGGAATCTGGCTAAACGGACACATCCGCGAACTGCTCGAAGAACAGCGTGGCGGTCCCAACTACTCCTCCTCTTCCTCTCCCTCCTCCACCAACACCACTACTGTCTCCGTCTTCCCCAACACCACCACCGCCGCCGCCTCTACGACCGCCGCCTCGTCCGTCAACAGCGACTCCACAGCTACCTACACCACTTCCGAATCCGAACAACAGAAGAAGAAGAATGTCAAGACTGAAGAAGGAGGGGAAGGAGGGGTTGAATTGGATCAGATTGCCCAAAGCCTACGAGACGCCTTGACGCATGCGGAGAAGGTGGTGGAAGCCGCGAGGAACGCGCTGGTGAGCTATGTTGGTGCTGTCAATGCCAATGCAAATGGCACGGTGAATGGCACGGCGAAGAAGGAGGGGGTTCCTGAGGGGGCGCAGAGAAGGGGGCCGACGAGTAGGGAGCTTAGTGGAGAGATGGGGGGTGATACGGAGGTTGTTGTTTAAGGCAGCATGTGTGTATGGGAATCCCCAAAAGAGCGTTTTTGCGATTCTTGGATACTTACCTAAGGGGAAGAAAGTGGGTATCTGGGAAGTGAACACGCACGCAGAAAGGGATTTGTCCTGCACATGCTGTGGTTTTGGGTGGAGGAGGGACTGTTGCTGTCTCTTTTCTTGGATATGGGGGGGGACTTTCCAAAAGAGAGATGAGGGGCCTGAGGAATCTGCCGTCCTGTCGTTACCGGTTGTTTGAATTTATAAAACTTTTGAAAATCATCTTTGGTTGCAATTGACTGTCAATGCGAATTGTACATGGAGAGAAAGTGGACAATATGTGCAAGAAAAAGGGGTGAGAGGATATCATAAATACCTAGAAATACAATGGTGTACAGTAACAATGCTTGCCTCATGGTGGCCTCCGTGAGCTTTCTGGGAGCGTTTGACCAGTTCGTCGTCATCGTCATTCATCCTCAAGAACACCAAATCCAACTCCTTTTTTCCATCCCCTACGCCAATCTCCCCATCACTCGCTACCATCATCACCTCACCTCACCACCAACTTCCTCACCCTGCCTTCCCGTAAAAGCCGGACAAGTTCCCCCCTCCCCTTCCCTCGCCCCCTTCATCCCGCCCAACAACCAATCCGTCAACCCAACAACCGTAGCACCCACCCCCTTCTCAACCTCCCCATCCTGCTGCGCATGCTCAATCGTATGACTCAATATCCTCCCCTCCTCATCAAACTCAAAGATAAACAGTCCCGTAAACTCTGACTTCTTGCTGTTATCCCTCCCCGCCGACGGTTCCGCATCGCCCACGGGCGCTTTATACTCCGTCGTTCCCTTTTCCGTCTCCCTAACCCCCTTCGCGTCACCCTCTTCTCCGCCATTGATGAAACTCAACCCCCAATTCTTCGTCTTGCCAATAGTCCGCCACCGCACAATCAATTGCTCGCCGAAAGCGCCGATGCGCCGGTTTTGCGACGGGGGGGTGTAGAGGGGGCGGTCGACCATGCGTTCGGATAAGATCTCGAGGCGGACGTTGCCGATTATTGGGAGCCGGTTCCAGGCTAGGGGAGCGGTCCAAAGCGCGGCGATGTAGGCGACGCGGCCGGTGACGGTTGGGAGGTAAGGGTGCGTGGAGGGGAAGAGGTGTAGGGAGATTTGGGGGGAAAGGATGGAGGTGGGGAGGGGGGATTGGAGGATGGTGGGGAGATGGGCTTGGAGGATTCGGAGGGCTGTGAGATTAAAAGGATCATGTTAGCATGTTGAAGAGAGAGGGATTTGGGGGTAGAGACACACGTACTTTTGCCTAGCTTGACTTTGCGCTCGTCTGGGGGCTTGTTCAGCCCGCCGGGACCATCTGGAGGTCGGATCTCATCGGTGCTGGATTCTGATTTCGCGGGGATCTGGACGTTGTTGGGATTGAACCAGGTTTCGGGAAGGTTGCGCGGTCTCGTTTCCGGGAGGGTGGATGTTGAGCGCTTGTTGGTGGTGGTGGTGTTTGCGACGGATGCGGGTGACAATGATGCGCTGGCGGCTTTTGTTGGTGATTTAGTCGTTGGCTGTGTTGAAGTCGGTTGTCGTTGCGCCGGCGAGTTTGTTGGTGGCCGGTTGGAGAGGAAGTAGGATCGACATTGTGATGGTTGTTGTTTGCCCACCACACCACCGGCTATTCGTATCCTCGTGGGCGCCGACATGGTGGTGTTTTTAACACTTTGTTGTCGGGTACCTGGGCCGACAGGAGTGGACTCGCAACGTGGGCTGTCGGAAGACGCCGCGCTGAGATGGACTGTGTAGATGATTGCAAAGGGTGATGATGAAGGGTGCCGCACAGGGTGGAATGATGTCAGTGACGGATTGGCTCGTGGTTGATAGGAGGGCCGGGCGTATTATCGGTTCGAGTGGACCAGCTTCCATGTCCACGGACAGGGATTCCGGCAGTGTGGATAGAGCAGCGACGGTTTGTGGGGTTGGATCTTGCTCTTCTTCTTCAACCGGCGGAACTCACCAGGTTCGTATAGCCTTATCTTATCGGCATAAAGTGGAAGAAAGCTACTGTGTAGAAGCTTCCTACATAGAATCAACCGTTGCTTATTCCTTGGGTCGGGCGTTCGTATAGCGCACTCCATTTTGATATACCGACCCAACATCCATCATGTTGCACGTGAATCAATGTTGCCAAAGAGGAATCAATCAATGGAAGCCCATGTGGACACCGCTCAGGTGGCCCAGCCCCCAAGTCCACGTTAACAAAGCAATGGGAACAATAAAAAGAGTCCTTGACTTTCGAGGCAGAACAGATCAAAAAAATAGTAGACGTACTTTGTTGTCTCTTGGACGGACAATAACCTGCAATCTTCAACCGCATTTTATCATCTTTGTTTATTTTTCCGATTTGTTTGGCTCTGAAATGCACATCATCGGGAACCAAAATTTGTTAGTGCAAGACCTCCGTTCAAGTGTGAAAGTGTCAGGAGGCGGCAGCGTCACGTGCGTCGTCACCGCCTGAGTCCCCTGTTTTGGATGGTGTCCCGCCTCTTGGCCAAGTCGCAGGATCGGGACCCTCTGACGCCTTGACGCAGCTGAGCGGCCTGGTCACTGGTGCGCCAGCCTGCCCTCCACTGAGTGTGTGGGGGGCTGCCACTGCCACTCAGGGCGCTCTCCCATTCCGCCCGGCATCAACTGCCCGGCCCTCTGTTCCATGCTGCGTGCCTGTTGCTGCCTTTCCACCTATCCTCCACATCATCAATCAACCACGGCAAGACACGACCAACGACCTACAACTAATCTCTGATTAAAGCCATCCATCTTTCGCTCCACCACTGTTCTACGATACCCGCCTTAATTCTTCGCCTTCCAACAACCCAACACCACCACATCGCATATCGCGTCCCTCGTTGCCCATCATGAACCCTGAGTAGTAAGTTTATCAGGTCCCTGTCGCTCTCTGTCCTATCTGCCCTTCCCATATCTCCCCATGCTGCTGCCGCGCTGCCGCCCTACAATCATCGCCGCCGCTCGTATCATCTTGTTTCCATGATTGCTAACACGTTTGACCTTCAGGGTGCCCACCGCTTCCCCTCATCGCCCGCCGTCGTCCCCTTCCCTTCGCGCCTCGACCCATCACCGCCACCACCCTTTCAACGAATCCTGCTGACGAGACAAACAGATACGACTACCTCTTCAAGCTCCTCCTCATCGGTGACTCCGGTGTCGGAAAGTCCTGCTTGCTCCTTCGTTTCGCTGACGACACCTACACCGAGTCCTATATCTCCACCATCGGTGTCGACTTCGTACGTCCTGCTATCCTGCCTGCGCGACACATCCGTTCGACCCCCTTCAACATGCTGACCGTTTGGGTAGAAAATCCGCACTATCGAGCTCGATGGCAAGACCGTGAAGCTTCAGATCGTAAGCACCCCCCGACACCCCTTGACACCTGGGGAATTCCGAGTCGCTGACCAAGTCGTCCAATCTAGTGGGATACCGCCGGCCAAGAACGTTTCCGTACCATCACCTCTTCCTACTACCGTGGCGCCCACGGTATCTGCGTTGTCTACGATGTCACGGATATGGACTCTTTCAACAACGTGAAGCAATGGCTTCAGGAGATTGACCGTTACGCCACCGAGGGTGTCAACAAGCTCCTCGTCGGCAACAAGAGCGATATGACCGACAAGAAGGTCGTCGAGTACACAGTCGCCAAGGTACGCAGCCATCCCTAACCCTAAGAAACGCGTTTTAAGCCACGTACTTACACATCAACCAACAGGAATTCGCCGACAGCCTGGGCATTCCCTTCCTTGAGACCTCGGCCAAGAACGCCAGCAACGTCGAGCAGGCTTTCCTTACCATGGCCCGCCAGATCAAGGAGCGCATGGGCAGCTCCATCGCCACTAACAACACGAAAGCCAGCGTCAACGTCTCCCCCGGCCACGGCGTCTCCAACAACTCTTCCGGCGGCTGCTGCTAAAGCGTCTATGCCCCACGGCATTGGTTGCGCTCTCGGCGTTACGGTTCTGCATCGGACGGTTTTTGACGACATGATGGTGCGGTTGGATGTTACGGCGTGTACATTGGGTTGAGCTGTAATGCAAATACTGCTCTAATGGGATCTCAGTTGGGAATATTTCGGCTCTGCTTCTGTGGTTTTGCGAGGGACCTAGGGGGAGACTCGAGGCTGCTTTAACATGTTGCCTTGGGAATTCGTCACGGCTCCGCGGACCCTTTTGCGCTTGCCGGGACAGGATAGGGTGGGGCCTAAGAGGATGGCGATCAAAACGCACCGCAAAAAGGAGCCTAATAGCTGGCTCATCATCGGTGTACGTCACGATTCCTGGCAACGGGCAAAGGGGGGAAAGAGTGTGGGCTGGCTGAGACATGGGATGGGGCGGTGGGCTTGTTTAGAGAGCTTCCACGAACCCTTGGCTTTGGAGGGGTTGTGTGTTGCGTGTGTGTGTTTTCGATCTTGGGCATAACTGAGGACGCGGCACGGGTTTTTAACACATTGTTAGTTTTGGTCTTTTTAAGGAGCTACTGTTTTGCTATTTCTTGTGTTTTTGAGACAAACCCGCTTATTTTTCCTTGTCACAGCTCTCTCTCGAAGGGAATCTTCTGGAGAGACGACCAGCAGCACATTTACACCAGGAAGCACACGTACGCGCACACCCAAGCACAAACAAACGCTCACCAAACTACAAGCCATGGTCCAGACATAGACGCCCTCGATAGTCACTCGGGCTTGATGATTTGTTTCACAAGGCAACGGATTGGTAAATTCTAGATTTCGATAGTCTAATTGGATCTTTTAACATTTTATCGATATGCCTGCCGCTTGATTCAACGGCCGTGATCAAAACAGACTGCTGTGGATAACCCACTCTTTAGGGTCTTAACAGCAATCTATCTACTGATGAGAACTTCAGACGTTGGTAAATGCCCCTTGTATAAAAAAGAAGAGTATGGCCAGCCGTATCAGGGTCGAGGTAGGTAGGTAGGTAGGTAGGTAGGTAGGTAGGTAGGTAGGTAGGCGAGTAAGCGAGTGAGTGAGTACAGTGTTTGTTTCTTGCCTGCCGGCTTGAGTATAATGTATAAAGTGGAAAGAGTCCATCCACCAACTGAACTGAACTGAAAGGGCATGCATGTACATGGATGGGACTGGACTGGGATGATAAGTAAGGCTTCGCGAGGGTGTGTGTGTGTGTGTGTGTGTAGAGAGGGAGAGGGGAGAAAACCAATGGTGAAAATGGTGAGGAAGAACATGAGTTCGACATGTTGTTTTGTAGGGCTGTTGTTACCTAGTGTAGTGATTGCGGGTACAGTGAGTTGAATTGAATTGAGTTGAGTTGAGTTGAGTTGAGTTGAGTTGAGTGGGCTTTGTTGCGTTTTGTTTTATTCGGTTACCTTCTTTGACGGGTGGAGTGATCACCGAATCTTAGGTAGGTTGGGGGAGTGATGATGATGATGGTGATGAAACTTGGGAGAAAGAGGGGAAGGAAGAAAAGGAAAGAAACTCGATTGGGGAGACAGGACGGGAGTATTAGAATAGAGTGAGAGCTTGAGTGCTCGGTTGGGATCTGTGTGTGCGGTTATATATACGATAAGTAAGCAATGGAAGGGGTACGAGTGACTTGAGAGTCTATGTCTGTGCTAGACTAGATGTTTCCACTCCTCTCTTTTCCTTTTTTTTTTTTTTTTTTTTTTTTTTTTTTTTTTTTTTTTTTTTTTTTTTTTTTTTTTTTTTTTTTTTTTTCTCATCCTCTAGGTAGCCTACTATCGGATTACCGCATTCAACCACGTACTTTAGGTGTATATACCTACATACACAGCAACGTCCGCAAGAGCGTTGCCCCAACGCTCTTCCAGGGCTGCAAACGACAAGGGGTCCTCTCCCAAATCCCAAACAACCGAGGATGAGGATCATGAAGAAAGAAACCACATATTCCAGCAGTTTGGGTTTGTACAACGTTGTCGCACGGCAGAGATCTTATCACACGCATTACCAGTTAGAGTTGAATGGACAACAGTTTCTGGGACAAAAGGTTCCCAGAAAGGGTGAGGAGATGACAGACGACATCGACGAGGCGTCGAGGGACGTCAGATTGTTCCAAAAGTCAACAACATCCGACCGTTTCGACACAGGGGCATCTGGCCGGTGGCTCTTCAAGGCCTTCTTCAAGATGGGCCGCCTCAGTTACCCGTTGGTGTGAGGAGGAGTCTTGTCTGTTACACCAAACTATACTCCTCCTCACACCAACGGGTTTTCCTTTTTCAATCTTGCATTTTGTTCATCCTATGACGGACACCAGATTGCCTCACTTGCTCTCCCCTCGTTCTCACCATCAATCAGGAACTTATGCTAACACGGGTAGAATAGATTGTTTGTTGATGCGTGGACGGCTCGGCTGGGGAGGGCCTATCTTGATATTTATACTAATGGCACCACCCTGTCTCACAGTTTGCATATGTTTTCCATGCAGGCTTCATCCAGACCCAAAATGCATAACACCGATTCATCACCGTCCCTCCTTTTTTTTCCCACTCGAACATGCAACTGCAAGCATCCACCGGCGCGTGCAAGTACTTGATGCACTCCTCCTCGTCGTGCACCCATTCGCACCCATCCTCGACGTACAGGCCCCAGCTCAGCCAGTACCAATTCTGTGTATCTTTCTCCGGCTCGGGCGTCTTGCTGGTGGGCACCGTTGGGATGCGAAGCTGTACCGTGAGCGGGCCCTTGAGCACCTTGCCGTAGAGCGGGCTCCCGGGCCCGCAGAACCGGCCCATCTGCTCGATGGCGTCTGCGCGGCCAAACGTGTTCTTATCGGCAAAAATGTCCACACACCACATCTGGTTATCAACGGGGTAGCCCTGGTGATGGCCGGGCTCCGCATAGTTGGCCAACTCGCTGCTGTCGTCGAACTTGGCATTATCATGAATGAAGCTGTCATAACCCAGGTGTAGCTTACCCCAGCCAGCGGCCCTGAGTTCGGCGGCAAAGTCGGTCATGTTGACCGCCTGGAGGACATTGGCGTCGGCGGGCATGTTTGTGGGAGCTCGGCGGGGTTCGCCGGCGTCGAACTTGTAAGGTTGGCATTTATCGCTGGCTTGGGCAACGATTGGGAAGAGGGCCACCAGCGACGCCAGGAGGACGGTCGCGAGGGTGATCAAGGTCCTGCACGACATCACTGTATCGTAGTGATACGGTAGTGGGTGGTGCTGGGATGGTGTTCTGCGTTTCGAAAGGTTAGATTTGGAGGCACACTGCAAGGTGGGAAATGGTATCATCAAACCTTTCGTGGGCTTTTGTCGGGAATCCGGTGATCCGTAATTTAAAGAAAGGAGCGAATGCGCCGGTTGATGAAGCGTTGGAGAAAAATAGACAAGAAGTAAGCAATGAGAGGATCCAGATTAAAAGTAGATATTTTTAAGTAAATGCTTGATATAGCTGAACGAAAAGAAGATAACAGGCTGGCTGGATGGTGAAGAAGAAGAAGAGATTTGGATCAAGGCGGAATGGGGCAGACCGGACCTTATATAGGCACCACTCCAAGAGAACAGGTTCCCAGGCGGGATGCACTTTCCTCATGTACCTAACAGCAAGAAAAGACACCACCACGTAGAAGGTCCGGCGAGAAGACCAGCTTTCTGAACACGAATTCATGTGGCAGTTACTAACCAGCACGACACACAGCACTGTCTGCAAGCTGCTCCGGAACTCCGTAGCAGCCGCATACATAAACACCGACGCCCGTGGCCTTCTTAACCAGGGCAGAATATGCAGACAGCGTGCAGTGGCAGGAAGGATAGCACAATCTTGTTCAGTTCGACTGTCATGAGCTGAATCCCGTCTCCCTACCTATTCTGACTCTTCACCATCACCATCACCAACGCCATCCTCCGTCTCCTTCCCATCAACTGGCGCTCCCTCTCCACCCTCGGCCTGCGCAGCCTTTCTCCTCCTCTTCTTGTTCTTCTTCTTTTTCCTGTTCTCGTTTTCCTTCTTTTTCTTTGCTTGCTGTTGAGATTGCCCAGCAGCTGTGCTAGGTTCGCTTTCTGCCTTGAGCGTATCGTCTGTTGGCGGAGTCGTGGCTGTCGTCAGACTTGGTTCCTGCTCTGCGCATGCTGCGCTTGCGTCTGGTTTATGCTGGTTATTTGTTGGTTTGTCCGTAGCAGCAGCAGCAGCAGCAGGATTTATCTCTTCCTTATCTTGGACCTGCCCATCATTCGCCACCTTGATGTCGCCCGCCACTGCCTTGCTCTCCCCCAGAATTGACCCAGGCAGAGGCACAGCTCCCCTCCCCTTCGCGTCACCCCCGGGCCTCCCCCTCCCCGCACCTCTGCCTTCCCGGCCCTTTCCCCCCTCCAAATCCGCTGCAGAAACAACACCCCTCTTCTTCCCCCTAACAGCCCCYGCCCGTCCTACCTCTTCCTCACTCTCACTCTCCTCCACTTTCTTTCTCTTCAGACCATTCTGTCCACCAGCCTCCGACCCCTTGCCCTGCCACTTCAGCCCCATCTTCCTCCTCAACTCCCTTTCCTCTCTCGAGCCTCCAGTAAGCTTGTCGTTACCGTCGGCAGATTTAGACAGCGGCACCCAACCCAATCCAGCATTGGGAGGTTGAAAGAGTATCGACCTGATCTCATCTTCGTGGTCTGGGATCCTCCTTCTTTTCTCCTCCTCCTCTTCTCCTTCCTCTTGTCCCTTCTTCTCCGTGGTGGGGGTCGTTGATCCGGATTTCTGTTGTTGTAAAAGGGTTGAAAATCCCCCGGACTTGGTGGTGGTAGTGGTGGTGGCGGGCTTGCTACTACTGCTCTGCTCCGAAGTTGTGCGATGATGCTTGGAAAGAGAAGCCAACAGCCCGCGGTGCTTGGACATGGAGAGGGAGATGGAGTTGAGGACTTGGTTGAGGTCGGGGGCCACGGGGGGTTTGCCGTTGCCGTTGCCGTTGGGGCCGCCGCCTCCGTTGTTTGAGGGTTTGGACATCCTTGGTGGGTGCGTGGTGAATGAAGCGTCAAGTGCGATGTTTGAGTTTTGGCTGAGTGCAGTGGTGATGACGGTTGATGGTGATGGGTAGTGAAGATTTGCAGCGCTTCAGTTCCTTTGTTGAGTGAACAAATCGGTCTCCAATTTAATCTCGGTGGTTGACGAGTTTGAATTGGTGACGGCGATGATTTGACCACAGCGCTACGTCCCGGCGTCGTGAGAATGCAGGTGAAAAAAAATGAAAGACGAAGCTGTCCGTGAAAGAACGTCGTCGCACCGCACGCAAGATTCCAGAAAGAACGTTTGGAGTTGGAAAGTGCTTATCGGAAATTTCGCTGCCTTATCGAGGCGCATTGTTTGATTGGCTACCGGTATCTGGGAGATCCACACGGACCCCGGACCCGGACGGGAGCCGCACGGAACCCCCGCTCAGGCTGGGCCCGGACGGACATCGGGGTTAGGAGCGGGAAAACGGAGTAATCACCCCGGAGCCCGGAGGTTGAATGCTCTGTGCTTTGTCTTTTCTTTGTTGCGTCATATAGTGCCGATATCGGTGTGCCATGTTCAAGATTCGGCAGACTGCTGCGCCGGGATGCACGCTGCAGGCACGCTGCGGGAGAAGCCGCTGTCGGTGATCTGTGGTGGAGTTTCGGTTCGGTCTTAAGGTGCCATCACCAGTCCCGGATCCGGTTGATGGATGTCAAGGGCAGGGCAGGCACACGCGTGATGGTTATTGTCTTGGAATCTGCAGTGGCAGTGTCCTGTTTGGAGCGACACACAGCCAGATGTCTTGGGAAGCAGTGACTGGAATCTGGTTTACGTCCTTGGATAACCACTTTCGTCTTTCTGCAACACTCCAGTCCCCTGGTTTGGTACTTTATTCTTGATTCAATTATTGTAGTACTACACTACTGGTCCATTACACCTGCTCATTGAAAGAGCCTGGTCAAGGTTGGTAGGGTGATCAAGCAGGTAGCTTCTACCTATCTCACTCTCACTGACTGCTCAATTTTTCGAGGAACACCACATCACGCCAAATCCCCGCCGTCAGCCGTATCGCCTCCATCCATTTCACCATGCTTCCCCTCCTTCCCCAGGAGCCATGCAAAGTGAACAACAAGAACATATAGAATATAGATGTTAAGGAAAAGTTTGAAGGAGACAGCCAAGAAGTTCATAGCTACCACGCGAGTATTAGGTCAGTTTAGTAGTGTAAGTATCCAATTACTATCCAACGGCATCTCCTGGATCCACCGCAAGTGAAAGGAACAGATAATCTAGCAAAAGAAACATAGGAAAGGAAAATGATGATGGTACGATCAGTTCGTATGTGTTTTTGAAAAGTGAGAGTTACTTTAATTAATGATAAAAGGGAGGATGTATGATGGTGGTGATGGTGGTTTATAAGACGCTGTGTTCGACCTGCCCACGCTGTTATTTCGTTGAAATGTTTTAAGCGTTTGGACAGCCCTCACATCAGTCGTTTTCGCTTGCGGTCTTCGTCGCCTCGGGGGTCCTCATCTTCGTCGTCTCTTTCTGCAGTATCGGTCGGGTTCAAGATATGGGCCATGCTTCCTCTCCTGGTGGGCGGCGCCGAGTGATCCCTCACTGAAAGATTCTTGTTTTCACGGCCAGCCGAGTTCCAGGACCAGTTTCCAAAAGTGTCCCCTCCACCGTTAGTAGAGAAGGTAGGAGGGGCTGGCGGCGACGCTGGCCTGGAACGAGGTTGCGAAGCAGACTGCAGAGAGTAGTGCGAAAACGAATCCCGAATCCGTTGGTCTTCGGACAACCCAGGACGATTCGGCGACGAAGGCCATTGCGAGGATGGCGGGCCAGAAAAGGTTGGAGGAGGGTTGGGGGGAGGAGGGTTAGCCTGCCAACCGTGAGCACGGATATCGGCCGAGGTATGTCTCCTCGCCAAGCCCGGGTGTAGCTCAACGTTGGACAGCGGATGAGGAGGCGGAGGTGGCGGGTGCGGGCGGAGCGAAGATGGAGATGTTCCTGCCGAGTTGCCGCTGGTGGAGCCATACGGCCTACGGCCCGGGGTACTTATCGACAGGTTCGAAGGGACGGCAGGACGATAAGTGTTGTAACCCGATAGCCGAGGTGGTTGACCCGGAACCGTCAAGGTAGGGCCAGATCTCCGCGGGTCGTCCTGGGGCATTTGCCGCGGTGACACGGGGGCGTTCTCTACATTTGAGAAGTAGGGACGGGTACTAGCGAAGACCGACTCATGAGGCTCGTCTAACGAGCGAAACACCTCCATCTGACGTTGAACCTGCCCTTGCAAAGCCGATACTGGAAAGCATATTAGTCATTCATTCACCCACAACCTGCCAAGTCAAGAACTTACCGTCATGGTGAATCGGGTTGTCAGGCGAAGGAGCGAGGGCGAGTACGGCCCGCGAAAGCTCATGGTTGAACTGAAGCAAGCGCGATACCGTGTCCATGATGGCCTGATGCTTGATATGCATAAACTGGGCGTTCTCCTCGTGTCGCTGAAGTCGAGTGCTGAGATCGTAGAGAGTATGCTCGATACTGTTAAGCCTAGGGTCTCCTCCTTGGACTTCCTGCATGGGAGGCATAGGCTCGGCCGGGGTGCCTGGTTGTGACGGCGGGGCCTTTGGGTTGTTGTTGTACTCTCTATGTACCAGAGAATGTCGTGAAGCTCGACGCTTGATCTCACGCAAGCTAACCAGGTCTCCGCGTTTGAAGCTGCCGTTGCCATGCTTGAACTCCCAAATGGTGGCGTCTGGAGCTCCGTGGTGGAAGACATCGCTCACTTTTCGAGCGGGTTAGTGACTGTTGGTAACCTGTTCTGAGAAAAATTCCTTACCTTTGTGAAATCCGTACATGTTGAGCTGGCGGACAAAGGATGAGATATTGGTATGTTTAAAGTATTGGCTGCTGGCTGTTAGCGACCTGGTCAGTTTAATGATAAATAATCTCCCAACTTACGCCAAGACCTTGGAGAACTCTTGCGAAGGCTGCATAACGAAGCTCTCGGAGGTGGGCGACCATGATATCAGATGCTGTATCGATTTGTCCTCCAACATGTTGTATAGCTTGTGGATGAAGGCCGTTTGAACAATCTTGGGCTGGTGAACGGCGGGGGCAGCGGCAGCCGGTGCTGGCATAATGATGTTATCCGGGGACAACTGATCGTTCAGTTGCGGTCGGCCATTGGGGGCTGCCTGAGCGTTTACCAAATTGTCCTCAGCCGGGCTCTTGGGTGCCGGTAGGGAATCCGAACTGCTTGGAGCTGCCATGGTAGCATTGCTATTGATGTTACTGCTGCTGCTGTTGTTGCTGTTGCTGGGGGTGATGTCCATCGGGTCGCCCGGAGGAGCCGACATTTGGATGGTTGGTGTGATGATGGGTAGGTTTCTTCCACCCATTGGGTCTTCTGGCTTATCGGCCAGATGGTTTCTCGGTGCGCTTTCAGTTGCGGTAGCCATCTGCACTGTACATGGGCGGCGATGGTGTCAGCAAAGCGCAACGAAGCAATATGAGGATACCCGTTGGTGCCATCCGATCCAGCACTCCGGACCGGACCTCGGATGACAGATGCTAGGTCTGCTCCGTGCAGTGGAAGGGAAGCCGGCGATGGACCGGATGGCAGACCGGCCGATAGACGGCGGGCCTCGGACCACCTCACCCACACTTGGGATCCATTCCACCTCCATGGCGCATTGTTTTGTATGGGGATAAACATGGAGGGGGGGATATTAGCCTACCTCATCGCGTGGCGCAAAAGAAGCTGATGGTTTGTTGCGCGTCAATCCGGTCAAGGAACTCCCCTACCGTGTCGATGTGTAGGCTAGCTTCCTTGTGTATGCGTTGTTCGCGACGGCGACTCGGAAAAGGTTCGAGGCTTGTGTCTGTCTTTTGCTACTTCCTGTAGCTTGTGGCCAGGACCCGCTTAATGGTGATGTAGACCCGAGCTGTCCCAGACAATGGGTTCGTTCTGTAGCCGGGGGGCGGTCGATCGAGAGGCGTCGTCGGTGGCAGACAATCAGGATGTCTGTCTGTCTTGCTTGCGGTCGGAATGAGCAAGCAGAGGGAGGAAACGAGATGGGCGGACGGAGACGGGGGGGGACGGGAGATGGTCGGTCGGGTTAGAAACCGGGTGGAAGAAAGTGGACTTCTAGTCCTTGCTGGTCTGATGGTCGGCAGCACGGTCGGGGGCTAGTGAGTTGTCGGGAGATGGAGTGGAGCGAAAAAAAACAAATGCGCTCCTTCGCTGCCGGTCGGTGGCGCAACAAGGACGGAGAACGGAGACGACTCGGGGCTAAAGTAACCGGTGGTCGACCTCGAAACGGGGGGGGGGGGGGACAATTGTGTCGAATCTACGAATGGATATCCAAGGAAGTGGGCGGTCTAGTGGAGGACCACGGAGGACCATGGATTGTTAATGATTGGTTCAGCGGCGGATTCGATCCCGGGGAAGCTTTCCTAGGCCAAGCAGCACCCTCTGGCAAGAAACCACAAAGTCGTAGGAACGTGTACAAGCAAATGTACTCCACGGTCTTGGTCGACCAAGAGAGTCTTGACAACGACGACATTGACAACGCCGACGGACATGAACATGACGGACGGGTGAGAGGTTCGCATATAATCCAGGGGTAGACACCAAATGCACTGGCCGCTGTCGCATGGAAATCAAACAAGCATCCACTATACTGCCGTACCTATCTGCGTCTGCGCATGTCTGCAACTGCCTACCTTATTCATCCCAAGAATTCTGCATGCGCATGTGCAGCAGGCCGGGCACCCAAGAAAGATGCCTTCCTCTTTGGACTGGAAATCGTCTTTTTTTTTTTTTTTCTCAAAATCAGTCCTGTGTCTACGGGTTTCTGTCGAATGATGAAAAGAATGAATGGCCCGTGACATGAGGGGCTTAGTTTCAAGGTGCTTCACTATCTCTTTAGCTCTCAACATGCATGGCATGCAGTTAGTGCAGTAGCTCGCTTGAACCTTCCATAAGCACAGCACCCGGGAGTTTTGACTTGGCGTCTCCCCTGCAGCATCTCTACACAGTAACCTCCTCCGCATTGAACATGACCGCCTTCCATTCCAGGCTCGAGTCTCTACCTTGTTTTCCAGACTTGGTCACGCCGCCGGCAAGCAAGTACCTAGCTATCAAGCAGCTATCCTGCCCGCAGTCCATACATGCAGATTGGCAATACTCGTCAGGTACCCTCTCCGAGCTTCTGATTCCGAGGAGGTCAACAGGGAGTCAGGAACCCGGAGCACGGCTCGAATGCACAGAGAAATGGAAATGAAAGAGGCGTTGAAACAGGGCCAATCCCATAAACGGGCGGAATTTCGTTCGCCTGGCCCATCAGAGACAGAAACAGAGACAGAAACACTTGCGCTTTACACTACAACGACAGCCGACACAAGACCACACGGCCGAGGGGGAGATTGATAACTGAAGAATACAGTGGTAGCCAGATCAAACGGCCCAGATGAACATGTTGAGATCGGAGTTCAGAAAAGCCACCCAGCTGCCACGCACTTGAGCCAGACAGTCATTAGACTAGTACATGGCACCAACCCTTCCTTCTTCCTTCTAGAGGTAAGCCATCCCTTCCAGCGCCAAACCTTCTTCTTCTACACACGCGCAAAAAGGATCGAAAAAAAGAAGCTCTAGAAAATCTGGAACTCTCTTTAACCACGTTCCAGTAGTATTCCTGGTCGGAAAAGGAATGGGAGGAAGAATGCAAAAGAATGCTGATCCACGCAGGGCATCATCGAGTACCACCATAGCTTATACCGTACGACCGTAAACTCTCCATGAACCACTTTCCGTCCGGCTTTGGTACACGGCTTCCAGAGGAGTTCCTGTTCCTGTCGTAACTCCAGCTGCGTTACTCGCATAGCGCGGCACGATGGATGGAGGAGGGAATCCATTCAAACGGCGCTGCTTGCCTCCCACGCTCCCTCCGTCTTCATGCACCCTCATTTGGGTAGGGCAGCGGATCGGATAGGGACACCCTTGGCCACCCAGTCTTGGCTCGTGGCAGCCATTTCCGATGCAGACCACCCTCGTGACGACCATGATCTCGAAACATCCCGACACCCACCTGCACAAGTCGGCTGTCATCATTCGGACAGAGTTGCTGTTCTCTTTTTCACCGGGGAAAAACCGTCCGCATCTTTGGGGATATGGCGCAGAGAAGTCAGTGCACGCCAAATTTCCCGTTGTTATGTGGCGGGTCTCAGAGCCCATAAAAGTTACACCAAGACGTCTCCTGACAGTTCAGCGATTCAGCAGCGCCGTGGAGAATGGAGAGAAACTGGTGGGTGAATGACGGGACCTGAAAGATTCCATCTCCCACCTCCGCAAGGCTTTGAATAGGTGTGGTCGGAAATATTTCTTTTTATTAGGAAAAGGCAGATCAAGAATAGGAAAACGGCACGTTGAGCCGGTTTCCGCGGCTGCATGGAGTCGGAATCATGTTAACATTTGGGGTCCATTCATGACTTCAGTTTGGACTATTTCCGCTGACTGACTCCCAGGGGCGTTACGCTTCGGAGCTTATTCGTTGGCGATAACACAACAAGAGAGAAGAGTGATGATGATGAATCCGTGGATGAGGCTTCAGTCGTGTGTACCAGAAATGGAAGAGGCCGATATTGGATTCCGATCTGTCCCCCCATGCTCCATGCTGATCCCCCCCTCCCCGTTTTGGTCACTTTGTTCTTCCCGTCTCCCGCAAAGGAAGGCACGTCACGCATTGCACTAACAATTTAATACCCGACCACATTAAGCGACTGAAACTGCTGACTTTCAGTTTCCCAAACCGTCCATCTTCAGCTTCCATTTCCCATCTTCTCATTATCTCTTCATTCCATCTTCAGCTTTGCAACCTTTCCACCCTAAACCACGTACACTAGTTCGTGCCATATGTACAGCCATCATCGCCAAGCGGATGGAGATCCCGCTTCGGACGACGGGAGGAAGGGAGTTCCCCAGAGCTAGTGCTACCTACCCTCCTCGACAGCACTAATCAGCCCTGCCAATCTCTTGAAACCCAGTCCCAAACCTGGAGGGAATTAATAGCAGGGGGGTCGCTCGCTATAAGTCGATCATTCAGGGGTCACTTGCGGTCACTTGTTGGGGCCCCATTATACGATTTATACCCGGGCGATAAATAGTCCTGACGATCCGTCGTCCTTGCGGAACCTCACCAAAATCTCCGGGAATTAGTGTATGTCCACGGAGTAAATGGACTTTGTTGCGTCGGATCATGTCAAATCACAGGGCGGGCAACCAACTCTACCCGTCACTCCGGTTCCTTTTTTTTTTTTTTTTTTTTTTTT
>RAOO01000168.1:20404-39497 GCA_009805345.1 Neurospora sp. FGSC 26628
CCCCCCCCCCCCCCCCCCCCATACCTCTATGCATAGCTGCATGACTGCATCCACCGCATATTCCATTCTCTCATACTGGGAGAATCGCTTCAAGAGGAAAGAACTACGTACGTAGGTAGCACCCTTTCCACCTAGAATAGTCCACACTGTCAACCCTGGGGTTGTTTTTAGCCGAACGGTTCCGGGCATGTCAGACATAACTACCTTAACAACATCTTTAAGACACACCTACCAGGAGATCAACATTATATGCCTGCAGCTATCTAGAGCTACTCCAAGACACCCTCGTCAAATCGCATAAACAACCATCTTCGTTACGTGCGGTAGGTAGGTAGGTAGGTAGGTAGGTAGGTACGCAAGAAAAGAAAACATGTCTGGATATATCATCTCTTCCGACCTATACTCAGTCCGTCAACAAATTCGGACCCTACTAGGTAGACCTACCAACCTACACAGGCACTTGGTGAGTTCTTCTCGAACGGTCCCCAACAGGTAGGTTCATCATGTCCATCATCTACAGCCTACCTACCTGCCTACCTACCTAACTACCCCTGAATGAATGACCAATGCATATCCCACCCCATCCCGTCGTTGCGTCATTCACTACCTTACTAGTAGGGCCCTGCCTGTCCTGTGCCTCTACATACATAGTATATACATACATACAGTCACTAACGTACATGTATGTAACACCACGTGCGCGCGGCATCTACATTTACCTGTATGTAGGGTATGGTACCTGGCGGCAGCAGCAGCAGCAGACCTCGAACCTAGCTGCTGCACATATGTACATATGTGTAAGCTTTCCGGAAGCTGCCGTGACACCTGCACAAAATTCGTCAGGTCCCCAGCTCCCGGGGTCACCAGGTCACTAGATCTTGTCCTTGCCCTTGTGGATCATCATCAACGAAAGCGACGGAGACGGGCGGGATACTGAACCCGGACGGGGCGGAGCGGGGCAGTCCATGAAATGTCCAGGTCCTAGCCCGTAGCCCATTGTCCATGCTAGTGTAGGTGCCGATCTTTGGTCTTTCCAAGCTCCCAAAGTCAGGGGCAAGGTGAAGCAATGTGAAGCGGCTAGGGCGTCCACTGATTAGGTCTATCTCTCCGTTTCAACTTTAGCATCAAACATAGCTGTTTGCCAGAGGAACACTCAGAGTGTTGTACATTTGTGTATTCACATTGCTTTTTTGTCAGGATCAACGAACGGGAAGAACTGGAGGGAAGTAGGTACTGTAGCAGCCCCTCCAGTTCACCACTACGCTGAATGCTGGTTTGGTTGTTTTTGTCACATCACATGAGGTGGTTAGTGTACATTAGGATGAGATGTGATAGGTAGGCAGGCAGGTGGCCCGAACGTAAAGTCAGTAACAATGATAGGATCCAATGACATGACGGAGAGAGCAAGAAGGAAGACACAGGATGGTGGTGTATTCTCACCGTCCGTCTTTGTTATACCTTAAAGCAAGTCCGGAACCCGCAAAGCGGGATGGACTTTTCCAAACACTAGGGTACTCCCAACCCAGACATGATCTTTGACACACATGGAAACAAGCAAAGCCGTGGCTCGAACAGCAATAGAAAAAAGGCGTACCGATAACACCTCTACTTCAAAACTCCCCCACCACCCCTAAGCACCTAAGCAAAAGGATCCTCCTCCTCCCCTTCACTCCCCTCCTCACCCGCCACCCTCCTCTCCCCCACCTCTCTAATCTTCTCCCCCAATATCCTCCTCCCATACCTCTCAGCAACCTTACCCGCCGCCTCAATCATGCGTCCCGTGCGATCCTTCATAAGCCGCACCACCTCCAGCGCTCTCATCCCCCTGTCCTCGCCCTCGCGGCACTCAATCGCCAACAGCTGCAGCAAGGTCTTGTCGATGTCGAGCTCCAGCCTGGCGAGTGCCGCGCGCTGCGAGGCCGTGGAGCGGGAGCTTTCGAGCTGGTCCGAGAGCTGCGCGGCGCGCAGGGAGGAGAGGAGGAAGGATTGGGTGAGGGGGAGGGATTCCTTTGTTGTTAGGGGGTCGGCGTTGTTTTCGGAGTCGGATTCGTCGGCTTCTGATGCGGTGGAATCGCTATCCTCCTCTTCTCCATCAACGTCCATCAGATCGTCG
Organism: Neurospora sp. FGSC 26628; assembly: GCA_009805345.1. Taxonomy (NCBI): domain Eukaryota; kingdom Fungi; phylum Ascomycota; class Sordariomycetes; order Sordariales; family Sordariaceae; genus Neurospora; species Neurospora sp. FGSC 26628. The sequence continues at coordinate 22,518 of RAOO01000168.1, forward strand.
CCGCTACGTTGCTTCTTCTTCGACGACGACTTCTTCTTGGGCTTCGCAGAGGTGAGGGGCACGGCAAAGTCGAATTCGGAAAGCAAGGGGCGAGGGAAATAGGGGTATTGGTCGCCGCCTTTGAGGATGATGCAGTGGAATTTGTTGTCGGCGACGGCGATGGGGAAGTAGGATTCCTTTTTGCGGCCGGAGGCGAGGCGTGGGAGGAGACGGGTGTCGAGGAGGGGGACCCAGACGGCCCGGGAGGGACGGCGCCAGTGAAGGAGGGTGAGGAGGGTGCCGGTTGAGTCGTAGATGCAGGGGTCCTGGACGGGATGTTAGTGGGTGGGTAAGATATAAGGGAAGAGGGAGAGGGACGAAGACGTACGCCATTGTCAGAGAAGAAGACGCTCTTCACCGTTGCGCCTTCAGGAAGGGCGACGGTGTCTTCGTTCTGACAAACTTCATCTCGCTTGATGTTCTCAATGGTATACAACAACCGCGACATACCATCCGCACCCACAGGCCCGTTGCCCATAGTCAGGACGTAGTCCCTCCAACTGGCGCATGTCACGATCGGCGTGCTCTTGGGCCTGTACACCCTTACGGGAACGCCGAAAAGGGTGTATATCCTCACATAGTTACCCGTTGTTGTGACGGTAATGTACGAATCACTCAGCGACATGGCCACCACCGCCTCGCCCTTGGGCAGCTGTATGCGCCAATCGTTCCTTTGCGTCCAGGTCTCATGGGGACGGTAAAAGACCACAGCCGGCGAGCCGTCCTCTTTTGGTGGGCACGAGAAAAGGCTGCCCTTGTCGTTCAAGCAGGCCTTGTCATAGAGGAAGGTATCGGTAAAGTGGAAGTCCCTGTGGAACTCGTGGTCGTAGAACTCGACGGTTACGGTGTTGTGGGAGTCTTGGTCGACGGTCCAGACGAAACCGATCAGGTTCAAGCAGAGATATTTCCGGTTGCCGCGCCACGGGGTCGATCCAGGTTGGAAGGAGGGATGGTGTTGTGGTTGGACAAAGTTGCCGCGCTTGGTCGGGTGGCTCTCGTAGATAGCATCGTCTTCGGCTGGGCGTTTGCGGCCCGCGTTGAGGGTGTATCCTGCGCCGTCATCGTCCACTACAAAATCGTCGTCGTCGCCGTAGTTTTCGTCGAGGAGGTCATCGAGGTCGGCGTCTACGGAGTCTCTGCGTGGGCGAGCGTCGGGCTTGGGACCGCTGACTTCTAGGCGGCGGGTGTTGTTGGATAGTTCGGTGAGAGGGTCGTGGATGAAGGGGGCGGGCTGCTTCGGTAGCCTGAGAAGAGAGGCGAACTGCTCTGGGACGAAATCGGGGCTGATATAAAGCTCTCCGTCGGAGGTTGTGAAAGAGGCAAGGTTCTTGGTAGGATGCCAGCAGATATCCGTGACATTGGGATATTCGTATCTCGCAATGACACTCTGGTCTTTGGTTGACCAAATGAGGAGCTTCTTGTCTTTGCCAGCCGAGGCGAGAAGGGCACCGTTGGGCGACCAAGAAAGGGCTGTGATATCTCCATCATGGCCGTTCTTGAAGACCCGCTGCTTTTCCCAGTCGTTCTTGGAGATAACCTGGATGTCTCTTGTAGGTGTTGGTGCGGCAAAGGCGCGGCCATCGGGGTGCCATACCGCCCTTGACGAGGCTTCAGACTCTGTCTCTAGCCTACCAATGACACCGTCCACCTTTCGGATGAGCTCGGGGTGTTCGGCCGTCAAAGAGTAAATGTATATGACGCCGTCGGTACATGATAGCGCGAGCAGGCTTCCCTTGGGATCGAAGGTCAAGTGTTTCGTCGGCTTTCCGTGTTCTTTGAGGGTACGTAGTTGGGTGTTGTCGTGGACGCCAACCAATCTGACTGTAAGCTCGTCGCTGGCCACAGCACACCACTGATGGTCTGGGGAGATGGCGACATCGCGAACTGGTAGAGAGGTTCGTAGAAGGAAACGGTCGAAGGCATTAGTGTCGAGGGAGTACAAGCTGACGGTACCGTCTTCGGAGCCGGCCACAAAGTAGTTGTTGCTGGTGGCAAGGGCAAGGTTCTGTTCCTGGCAGTCGTCGATATTCGTGGGTTCGCCCTCGTAGCCCGTCTTGTAGAGTCTGGTGGTGTTGTTGGACCCGACCGTCACCAGTCTGGTGCCATCGGGGGTGTAGGCGCAGTATGTCGCTCCTGGTGGATGTGCGGGTCGTGACCGTGGTCGAGATGCGATCAGGGTGGTCATGTTTGGATCTGGCGAGTCTGTTCACTTTGGAACCATTCCCTTTAGGCGCAAAGCAGGAAGAGGGAGAAGGAAGTGAACGGTAAAGTCGTAAACGGCGTGTAAGATACGAACCTCTGAAGACGCGTCGAGCGCGTTTTCCATTTACGGCACGCGTTATCGAGTTATCAATGCCCCACCATGTCATCCCCAGCGAGCGGGGCCCGCCCATTGGGCGCTGAGCTTCCCCGCCAAATGCTGACAGGGGCAGCTCCTTCGGCTGCTGTAGGGGCAACTGTTAAGGATATCTCCTCGGCAAGCGTATTTCTTAACAATCTGCCTGTTGACTTCGAATCATCTGGAACATCATCCACTCCCGTCATTACTTAGGCCGTCACTTACAAATCAGAGGAAATTGTTGTAAATAAGAAAGAGGTGCACAAGTCTTTTTCCCCAGTCCTCTTATCAGATCCCACACAGCAGAAGCCAATATCGAACATCCTCACAGTCAAGATGCAGTCCTCAGACCCTCGTCACTTCTTCGAGACCGAGTAAGTAAACATGCTTTCCCCTGAGATGACCCAAGATCTAACATGTTGCAGTGCCGAGATCGCAAAGAGGGAGAGGAGAGAAGCCAAGACCAGTAACACCTATGGCAATCCCATCAAGCTCAAGTCTAAGATCCTCGGGGCCGTCGTTGACCCCCGTGCTCCCTCTTCGGCCATTTTCGTAGCCGAGTCCGCGGGATCAGTCCGAAGAGTCCAGGTGGACGGTGAGGGAGACACAAGGACAGTCTACCGCGGTCCCACAACACCCGTCAGTTGTGTAGCTGTTGGTGGTCCGGGGAACAAGACCGTCTTTGCCGGTGCCTGGGACAAAAACATCTGGTCCTGGGACATTGACACCAAGGCTCCGGGCCGCAAGTATGCTGGTCACTCCGACTTTGTCAAAGCCATCGTTTGCGCAAAGCTCGGTGGAAAGGACGTTCTGGTCAGCGGTGGTGCCGACAAGAAGATCATCGTTTGGGATGTTGCAACCGGCTCTAAGCTGCATGTGCTGCAGGACAGCGTGGTGAACATGCTCAGCATCCAGGACCTGGTCGTCGACCCTGCTTCTTCGTCAGAGGATGAGTTGTGCATCATCAGCGCCAGCAGCGACCCGCACATCCGCCGTTGGAAGATTCGTCTAGATGGATGGGAGCAGTTCGCGGAGCCTGACCCTGCTACCCCGGCGGCAGAGCGACATACCATCCTTGAGCACGAGACGACTGTCTATAAGCTTGTCATTGATCACGACGGCGATGAGGTCGACTTGTGGTCCGCGAGCGGTGATGGATCCGCCAAATGTCTCTCCAGAATCAAGGGCTTCACTACTGACGACACTTTTGAGCACGGCGACCACGTCCGTGCTGTGGCGGTTACAGATCAATGGGTCATCACCGCCGGACGTGATGAAGACCTCAAGGTCTGGGACCGGACTTCAGGCAAACTTTACTGCTCCCTGGAGGGTCACTATGACGAAGTGACCGAGCTGGTCATTCTCAGGGGCTCCGCCGGATCAAGCGAGCGCGTTTGCAGTGTGAGCATTGATGGCACCGTCAGGACGTGGCCCTTGGACAAGGTTAGTCTAGATGCTGCCGTTGAGGAGCAAAAGAAGCCTATCAAGCCCGCAGAGGAGGAGAAACCCGATGGTGAAGGGCTATTGACGGCTGATGAAGAGGCCGAGCTTGCCGCCCTGATGGAGGATGACGATTAAAGTGGACCACGACCTATGCAGCATCCCATCGCGGGCTCCTGCATGAAAAATGATGAGGCAGCCGTTTCGATGCTTTCCCGTATCTCGACGCCTGACCCTTGGCCGAGTCGGTCACGCTCCTGTCTGGATTGGGGAGATTCTTTCTCGTAACGGGTACACTGCGTCAGTGGCTGTCAGGACCAGACCTCCAAGGACCCTTTCGCGCTCCGTGAGTCCATCAATCTGCGGCAACCATATGCGCTTATCCGTTCAGCTTTACGGATGCGCGCACTGGCTGGGGCGGTGGTTGGTTCCAAGGAACATGGACAGGCACTCGTTTGCGCCGCACGGCATCCAGAAGTTTCGAAACGAACAGGGCAGACTATGATCTTTGATAGCCGCTTTGTCCTCCATTGTTTGGTTGTCATCAGTCTCAGGCACACTCAACAAGCTTCAAACTCCCGCCTGGATGCAGGAAACACATCTATGCGGGCAACCGCCACGAGGGAGAAAGAACATCGGACGTCGCCACGTTTACACGCTTAGGAGGAGGTGAGAAAACGTGGAAAAGGAGTCATATAAACAATCGGAGGGAGAAACTCACCTGCATGGTGCAACCAACAACATGACATGATATACCCATCCATACACCGGACCCTTGTGAAGTTAACCCATGAACATAAGAAGAAACAGCAACGATTTGCAATTTTTATACTTGCGAATTTCGGGGACTTGGTCTCTGGCTCCCATCACGTTTATTAGCCAGTGAGATGAGAGTAGTAAGCAGGCATATTGCACAGTGAAAGGCATCACCAATAGAGGAAAACTTCAGAGAGCAGACGGCTAGACTCACCTCGCTCGCCTCGCTAATTCCCCCTTCAATCACCCTAGGCCATCATTCTGGAACACAGTATGGGGTACCTACAGCTTGAAGCCCCCCCCCCACCCTAGCTTGGATCCTTGATGACGATGTTGTTGACTTTCTGTCAGTTTTCTTTTTTGTCTGTTTTCACCTTATACCGTCAACCGAGAAATCACATAACGTCGATCAACTCGACAAAAAGACCAACGAAACATGGACCGCCCATCCCCCACAATTCCCTTGAGCCAACTTGGCAGTCGCCAACAACCATGGTTGACACAAAGGAACTGTGGTCTATTCTTGTCCTGGGCCTTGGGATCACCCTTCCTACACGCGTCTCGTCCGACCTTATCCCATGACTCCAATATAAGGGTAATCATCAAGATGCACGTTCCACCTTCAAAAGCTGTGAGCATCCCCCGGATCTGCCGATATCATGATCTTGGTGATCCGGGGTTCTCATGCCGCCATCCATGGGGACACCCGAAGAGGCCCTCTCTCCGGCAAGCGGCGATGCCAGTGCTGCAAGGGGTTGGGAGTCGGAAATCTTCCTCTTTGGATGAAACTTGCTTCTTTCCGGCTTCCGTGCTTTCTTTTTTCTCCTCTAACTTCCCTTCCTCGAACGCCATGTCTCTGGTGGGCTTCTCTAATTTGGCTTCATAACTCTCTGTCGTGTCCGTGGAAGTCCATGCAAGCCACACTTTCTCTACTCTCTCATCCCGTTCGTCCACACCAGCTGTTGATGCAACCCAACGGTCTCACACTTTTCGTTTCACTCCTCACCAAGCCACCGGGAATGTTTATCGACCGGAACTTGTGAACCGAAAAGCTAAACGGCATTGCCAGACGAGCTCGCTGTTTATATGTCTTGCTGTTCAAAACAAAGCTAAAGCCAGCCATCCTGCTGTACGCCCACCACTACCGTGTCTTGTGTCGGACCTTCTCAACAAACTCGAATTAACTTCCAGTTGCACACTCGAAAGTCAAGTGTAGTAACGGGATAGTCACTGACTGGACCGATCCACAGACGCAACCTATACCGCCGGGTCACACGTTCCGTGTTGTTGTTTCATATTCAATCCAGAGATTATATGCTTTTCACATTCAATATGGCCAGCCATAACCCACCAACAGCGCCCTCTCATTCCAAGGAACGACATGGCGGCAGTGTTATAGCACTGGAAGGTCCAGAAGAGGTTGTCGCTACGCAGCTATACCTCCTCCCTCCTTCATCCCAGATCATGGTCCTTCCCAAAATTCAGCATTATATACCAACATCTCCGATATTACACGACCAGAAACAGTTACGTCACAGATCCGACCCTCGAAATATCATATCCACCATTCACAACGCAGCCAAGCGAAGGCATTCAGTGGCTATGGAGTTCCTTCAACACTCGACGGCAGAGAGAAAGCGGGCCGTCTTTCTAGAAGGCGGGACATGCGGTGCTAAGCTCATGTGTCTGGATGCAATCGGAAAGGCATACACGGTAGGGAATCTGGAAAAAGCGGCAGCCATCTTTGACCGACTTATGAGCCAGGGTCTCAAGAGTCTTGAAGACGATGGATTTGATGTTGACTCAATCATCGACCCAAAATCGAGTGACACATGGGTCGGGAACCCCGATGTCAACAAGGATGTTTGGGCAAACAAGGGTATCGAAACCAACGGAAGGGAGGACGACGACGAGATGGAAGATCCAATCACAAAAGCCATGCGGGCTGCTGATGCGCTCGATAGGGAAACAGAAAACCTTCAGCCGCCAAACCATGACGTTGACCTCAGCGTGCCATTGGACTTCGGATTGATTAAGCCACGTGCTAGAAGCTTGAGCATGTCGGCCGTTGAGAATATGGCTGCCGCTCCCGACGGAGTGATCCGTGAGAGGGAAGTCGATTTGGACATGCCAACGGCCGCAAACACAAACGCATTCCAGCTGCTCCCATCACCGCTTCTCTTCCCGTCGAACCCTGCAACCAGAACATCTTTCTTGGCAGTCTCTCCTCCGAAGATCACTCAGGGGCAGCTTAGGAAAGCCAGATCTTATGAGCCTCCCCAGAACCTGAAAGACATCAAATTCAACCTCAAGGTGGATGATTTCGACAATGCACAGATGGCTTCCATTGCCGCCCAACATTGGCATGCAAGGGAGTTGACGGATGGCGCAGGTATTGGCGTCGCGACCACGTTGCCGGGATCAGGTACCGGTACCGAAGGCAAAGACCGAGAATGGGACGGCACAGCGAGCATATCTAATTACTCAACTGCCACCCCTACAACCCACGATGCAACCCACGTGGGAAGCCACGCGACGGTATCTCATAAACCGCCACGATTCCACGTCCCGCTTCGAAATTTCTTCGAGAAGAAGCCAATGATCTATGAAGGGCTGAACCTTGAGGACGGCGCTATCGGAACCGAAGGTCGAACATCATCAGATGAAACGAAACCCTTTGAACCCCTCCTACCCTTCAATGAGCATTACGTGATCCACTTCTCAAACGGCAAACCTGATGACCAGTTCAACTTGGTGTCCAGTCGCTACAAAGACTGCTTCGACTCCAATTACCGACCATCCACCTCGTATTCGCCAAAACCCGATGCGACAGCCGTAAGTCCTCACATCACCAAGGAGCTGCGGTACATGACTCCCAGCGAACATAACATGTATCCCGCTTCCGAGTATGACCCTTATCGGTACGAAGAACAGCCCAAGCCGGAGCCGCAGTCAACCACACCTGGCTACGTCTTCCCCGCTTCTTTTCCGATAACACCGTCAGCAAGCAGGTTCCATGACCTGTCTACCCACAATAAGACTGCCGTCTGGGTACAAAACACCCTTCGATCAGTCCTCGACAACCATACTCCTGTCGAGGAGATCGACTACCTGTCGTCAGACGCAGACTCCCCGGATCCGCAATTGCGCAGTCTCTGGGAGCCCTTGATGTGCGCTGAAATGGACCAGCAAAAGGAGGAGGAGAAGAAGATCGATCTCATCTTGGCCATTGGCGCCGAGGGCGGTGTCAAAAAGGACCTCAAACAAGGAGTCATGGCCAAGATTGAGCACCTTGGGTTTCCTTCCAATGGTGATGGGATGTCGCGGAGCGGGCGCCTGAGTTTGCGGTAAGCTTGATTCCATGATAAGCGTTTTGCGAGGAGAAACTGACCCGACTATCCACAGATATCTGATAGGAAACGCTATGCAAACCTTTACCTCCCAGCCGCTGACCCAGCAGTCCAAGGAGAACCCATTCTCCAATCCCACGCTGCTGGCGAGTCTTATCATCCCCCATATCGACACTTACTTGCGCGGAAACGACAACGTCCGTTTTCTCCTCATCGAGTACCCGGTTGAGCACTTGTCCACCATGTTGGCTATGCAGAAGCTTATGGGGAGCCAAGTCATGAAGGTGGCTGGCATTTCCAAGGAGACAGACACGACGATATTTTCGATGGCCGACTATCGACTATCGGCTATGGCATCTGAAGCCGAGATCTCTGAATGTATTGGAGCCATCCGTGATACTCTGGCCTCGATTTCGGACTTTTACAATCTCCAGACGAGTGATGTGCTAGCGTCTGAAGCCAATGATGCCGTTCAGGGTGAAAAGGAGGTCACAACCAAGCCCTTGAGCACCAAGAGCAGCAACCTAACCAATGCCAGCATCGCCCCCTTACTCCCACCACAACAACACTCACCACGCCACAAGTCGTCACCGGTGGCTGTCCCAACATTCACGGCCCTATCCACTCCTCCTCCGCCCCTTCTCCCTGCTTCTTTGGCGGACACCTACAACCACACTCACACCTATGTCCATAGCAATGGCCAAAACCATGGCCACGGGCACATCAACACCTACATGCCAACAGCAGCCATTCACCTACCAACCCGCTCCATCTCCCCGCCTTCCTGCTCTCACTGCTCGTCGACTCTCAGCACTTCTCTCATAAGCCACGGCACAATTCCCGTACCAAACCCAACCGTCGTCCCACCACAATCTCCCCATTCCCTAACCACAGCGACTTCCCAACGCACCAGCATCAGCGGCGGTAGCAGACCAACACCGTCATCGCCCTCCGGATCCAGCACCATCAGCCCGCGGACCAAGATCCCATCCACCATCAGCACAGCTACTACCTGTGTAGTACATCAAAACCCACCACCAACCCTCGTCCCCACCATCATCACCACCAACATCACCTCTACCACGACACCCGGCGCAGCAGCAACAACAACAACCAGACTCCAATCCCCCCTCTCCCTCTCCTCCGGCCCTTTGTCGTCTGGCGTATCCACCTCCTCGCTCCTCTCAACCGACTTCAACACCGACGTAGACGATTCCGATTCCGAAGCCAAAGACGACGAGGACGACCAAGCCGAATCCGACGAAGACCCCTTCGACTTCTTCGAAATCGACTTTGAAGAGCGTCGGCTGATGCCCATGTTTTTGAAATCACAAATCGAAGCCCATGTCGCTGCTTCCGCTGCCGCTATCCAGGGACATCGGAGCCCCGTAGGGAATAGGGAGGTGGTGCATTTGGAGACGTTGTTGGGTGGGGGGAGGAAGGATTTTGGGGAGAGGTTTGCTAGGTATGTATACCTTGTCTGTGGCATGTCTTTGGTGAAGTGAAAGGTTATTTGCTAACGTGGGAGAAATAGTGGACAAGGCCTTCAATGCCCTTTGCCGCCGGATGGGGTTCTTGGTGGGCGTGGTAGCCGCGATGGTAACGGCAACGGGGAAAGTGAGAAAACCAGTAGTGAGAAACAACGTGGTGGAATTGGAAAGAAGCAGCAGCACAAGAAAGGGAGCAAGAAGACCACCGGTAGGAACAGCAGCACCGAGACACCAGCTCCAGCGGTGGTAGGGCTAGGGGTAGTAGCGGCAGCGCCGCTGGAGGCAGACGAAGCTCGGAAACCCAGCAAAGACCTGAAAAAGAAGAAGAAGAAGAAGGACACCGCCACCAAGGCTCACCCCCACGGCCACCCAAACGCCGCGCCCAACAGGCCCCTGAGCCCGAACAACCCAAACCTTCCGGACCCAGGTAATGGCGGGGGAAACAACACATACACCCGCCCCGCATCAAGGAAGACCACTACGACTATGAAAGACCAACAGGCCTCAACGCATTCTCCGGGAGGCGTGGGGGTGGCGGTGGCGCACCACATGGGGGGAGAGCAGATGAAGGCTTTGAGGTGGTTGGGCCTGGCTTGATTACCTATGTGAAGGTGAATTCTCAGGGGGAGGGGGGACACAAATCTTCACTCAAAAGCTTATTTCATTTCGTTCGATTCGAATTCGAAATCTGTGTTACTTACTAGTACCTCTAAGAACCGAGTTATAGATCACGTTTTGGGGGCAGGATGAAAAAGAAAAGGGAAAGAAGGGTCGATGGAACTACCTTAGGTATGTAGTTGAAGATACCCGGGCGGGGGAGGGACGGGAGTTAGGGTCGGCTATTTTGATTTTTAGATTACCTTAGAAAGGAAGGCCCTTCCGACACACACACACAGGACACAAGACACCAGAGTTGGTCTCGCTACCCGTAGGTATAAGTGATTTGAGAACGAACAGCAGGACAGGACAGGACAGACTGAGAGGAGGGAAAGGGGGTCTCATGGTCAGTCAAGGTAATCAGTCAAGCGCGGTTATGAACGTTTCGGACCTTTCGGACTTAGGTAGTTTACTTCCTTTAATGGTAATGTTGTATTCTCGATGAATTTCCAAACACAAGTTGCCATGATGTTAAGTTCGCTTTTCGGATGTTACCTGGTACCTATTTGCACGCACGCGTTTTGAACTGAGAGAGGTAGGTAGGTACCTTGGTTTTTTTTCTTTTTTTGGTTTTTTTTAGCACCTGAGCAGCGACATAACGACTGACGGATATGTTCGGGGACCAAAGATAACGAACACATTTCTTTTTTTTTGACATTGTCTTATCATATTCCGCCTACCTACCTACCTACCTACTGGCTGTAGAGGTGTCTCTTCCCCATCCATCCATCTTCTTTCCTTCCTTCCCTTCCCTTCCCTTCCCTTCCCTTCCCTTCCCTCTCCCTTTTTATTACTTTCTTCCCAATTCCCTTTGATATCTCTACCTACGGATGTCATGTCATGTCATGTCTTGACGCCGACCATAGGTACCTCTATCCTGATTCCCGACCCTAGGTAGGTACCCACCTCTTGATCTGTCTGCACTACCATAGGTACCTTACTTCTTCTTGTCGTCCTTCTTCTTGGAAGGATCATAAGACGATGACTTCCGGCATGTGGACGAGTTGCAGTCCTTCTTCACGTACTTGGTCACGGCGTGTTTCTTGCCGTTGGTTTCTTTGATTTCGCGGATTTCTTCTGTGGTGCACCTACGTGTGGGGTGTTGGTTAGCTTATAAGGGCCGTTAGGATCGGTTTGAGGATGCTCACATGTTGTTCGTTTTTTTTTTTGTTGGTTAACTGGGTGATCTTGGGGTTTAGTATGTAGTAAGTGTCAAGTGGTTGGTCTCTGGATACTTGCGAATGCTGGGAATGTTGAGGATATTTTTTTTTTTTGGGCTTTTCCCTGGAATCATTTAGGGGGCTTTATACACATCAGTTCCTGACGCCGAGTAACCTCTAGGTGAGCAATGAAGCACTAGACCTTCGTAGATGATCATGCTCAGAAAACAAACCATTATGCTCGTGCGAGGCGGCTGAATTCATGGCGTGATAGAGGTGCTACGAGGATGAGTTTGACGTTGGCCTAGACTGGCCACCCGATATCGTTGGGAAGAGGCCGAAGGTTGCTGGTAAGGAAAACTGCGCCATTTTGGTTGGGAGGAAAGATGCATGCTATGCGCCGTGTCGATATGTTAGAGCGCTCAATGCATCATCATGAACTACGGATTGAAAGTGTCACCTTTCATCAATCCATTTCCTACCTACCTTAGGCATCTTCCACTTTCCGCCCAAACGTGGAGAGATAGGTAGATTTCCCAAATTGCGAACCCCGGTTTATTCCAAGCCATTTCTCCTCCCGAGCTGTATCGAACCTGCGTTCCGTCGGGCCGGGTGTACTTTAGACTTTCGATGATGATGACGAAGGTGTTGTCGGCGTCGGTATTAGCGAGGTGATCAATCGGTATTTCCAGCTGTCGCGCATTGCAATTCCAAGGGATACATAAAGCAAAGTGCCACAACTTTTTAGCACATACGACCATATCCACTGGAAAACTCGGGATCCCGTCCGCTCTCCCATAGATAAGCCAGTGAGGGGCAGCTTATGTATGGGAGTTAGAAGGATATGAACCAGGTCTTTTAATCACGTGGTAGGGTCAAAAAACTGAACAACCACCTCCCATATCTATATCGTTCGGACGGAGGCATTACGGTGAGTGGGGAGCTGGCGCTAAAATGATTGATATAATTGGGCGGATTATGAGCAAAGTAGACCGTCCTGACACTGCGGCTAGATCTTTTACACGGGTAACACCAAGATTGCACTCGGTCAGAAGACCATTCCTGATTGGTTCTTCGTACTCCTCGGCCCAGTTNAGACCGTCCTGACACTGCGGCTAGATCTTTTACACGGGTAACACCAAGATTGCACTCGGTCAGAAGACCATTCCTGATTGGTTCTTCGTACTCCTCGGCCCAGTTATGTGTATGCAGATGAGAGCGTGGCAAGGGAATCTCTCGCTCTTGTCTTGCTTCATGATGGGCTTCCTTCATGTACCTACCTTAATCCAATCAAAACCATCCTCCCAATGCATTGCCTTCTCCTCTTTACCCATCCACTCAGAGCAGCTCTCCATTACAGTAAAGGCTGACCAACGCCTTTCCTTTCCGGGCTTGGCGCCCTGGGCCTCTCAATCATCTATGCCCAACCATGTACCCAACGCGATACTGGCAAGGTTGACGCAGGCGCTGAAGATGAGAATGAACAGACAGCGCTGCATCAAGCGGCGATAACTAGGTATGAGGCAGTTGTTAAGCTGCTTCTTGATACTGGCAAGGTTAATGCAGATGCTAAGGATGGGGCTGAACGGAAAGCGCTGCATATGGCGGCAGAGAAGGGGCATGAAGCGGTTGTTAAGCTCCTTCTCGATACTGGCAAGGTTGACGCCAATGCTTGGGACGGGGCTACACGGATAGCGCTGCATATAGCGGCAGAGAATGGGCAGGAAGGGGTAGTTAAGCTGCTTCTCGATACTGGCAAGGTTGACCCAGATCCTAAGGGCCGGGATGAACGGACACCGCTGTATATGGCGGCGGAGAATGGGCATGAGGCGGTTGTTAAGCTGCTTCTCGATACCGACAAGGTTGACCCAGATCCTAAGGATGAGGATGGACGGACAGCATTGCATATGGCGGCAAAGAATGGGCATGAGGCGGTTGTTAAGCTGCTTCTCGATACTGGCAAGGTTGACGCAGATCCTAAGGATAAGAATGGACAGACAGCGCTATATATGGCGATAGAGAAGGGGCATAAAGCGGTTATTAAGCTGCTTCTCGATACCTCCGCTTTTGCAAGAGCTTCAGAGATGAAGGTCTCGGCGAAGGACGTGATGGGGCCGGAGGCAGCAGGGGAGGCGGTGGTGGTGTGGGCGGGACGGACTTCCTCGTCTGCAGTCCGGGCTCTCTTGGCCGACTGCACCGTCATGGAGGGCGGGGGCGGGACGCAAAGGGTGTCCGGCAGAGGGGTAACCGGCGTCATGACTGGCGGTATCGGTTTGGGCGCCCCAAGGGGCGAAGGCGTAGACATTTCGGAGTTGTGGTTGTTGGGATATCGACCGTGAAAACGGCGATTTTTGGTGGTGTTAAGGGTTTTGCGGGCAACCTAGCGTTAACACTAACACTTGGCGCCAAGACTTTTCGTTGTAGGAGGAAGATTGTCTGGCATGGCACATGTGCAGTCAGTGTAGTGCAACCACATCACAGGCTAGCCCTGTGATACCTGTACAAAAACTACTCTCATAGATAATGTTCCGATATGGAAGATTATATCTGGGAGTGGTTTTTTCAGAGGTTTGGATGACTCGGCCAAAAACACTGCAGGCAGCAGGCGGTCACTCCAGGTACCTCATTCAGTGAGCCGAAGAGGAGGAAAGGATAAGGCCCGGAAGGGCCGTAATGTGTTGGCGGGTAGATAGCATAGGATTCAATTGACCGTCATCTTCACCTTGGCTACTTCGCTTCTTGCCTTCCATCATTCATAAACCAAGTCNGCCGAAGAGGAGGAAAGGATAAGGCCCGGAAGGGCCGTAATGTGTTGGCGGGTAGATAGCATAGGATTCAATTGACCGTCATCTTCACCTTGGCTACTTCGCTTCTTGCCTTCCATCATTCATAAACCAAGTCACTGTCCTGGCCAGGTACTTTGAGTAATCACCCTACATGTTCGGGTACCTTCGTTATAGCGGTCCCCCAGTAGATACTTTTACGGTAGTTTTATATGTAACTGAATAGAGGCCTTTAGATTGCACTATATAGTAAGAAGAATTAAGATGAGCCTAGCTACTCCATTTCGACACAGTAGCCAAGGACGACAGCGTGTCAGGATGCTCAGGCCCAAGGACTCGCTGCCGAGCCTCAACACAGTCTTGCATCAACGCTAGGGCATCTTCATGTCGACCTTAACTATTCCACGTGAAAGCAAGGTTGGCCATGGGCATCAGCGTGTCGGGATGATCGGCCCCGAGCTTCGCCTTGCTCATCTCCATCACCTGCACCTCCAGCTTGTGAGGAGAAGAAAAGAGGAAGAGAACTAGATACATGCAGACCCAAATAAATACCCTGATCGCTCAAGCGACAGTGGGACCCACTCGTGGGTCGCTGTGTGCCAATTTCTTTACTCGCATCTCATTCACCTGGGCGAACGCCTTCAATGGGCTTGGTGCCCGTCCTGGCAAGGCCGGACCGGCACCGTCACAGGGAGCACACGCTGACCTTTATCCTCAGCGGCGGGGGCGTAAAGTTGTAGAACCCGCTGTTCTATTCTGGGTTATCACAACCAAGTTCAAAGCCGCAGGCGGAATTCTGAACCGGAGATGTCGTAGTGGCAGTAACGACCATTCACACGACTGAGCTTCTTCCCATCAGTGAGCAGGGTTAATCCAGAAAGAGAGAGAGCATTTCGTCACCCATACGAGCTGAATTACTACTTAGTGTGAAGTTAATCTTTGAGTACCTTCTAGCACCCAGTCGGAGGTACAAGCCGCATGTTAAATCGCGATCTCCCGCATCTAGACTAGGAGGGACCATGTAGCTGTGGCAACGCTACTACAAGTGTGTTGGCTCTCCCAAACACCATCAAGAAAGAGACCACTTATCCGATCGAGGAGAATCGAGGCTTCTACCATTGTACCAACTTTGGCCATGACTGGGCAGTCACGGGTTAATCCCGTAGCATCTGGACCGCACAGGCACCTGCACAAGGAGAGTCAAGGGATGGAATAGTCTTGCGTCTTCGTAATGGAATACGTCATCTTGACAACAGTAGAAGGTACCAGAATTTACAAAATTCCTATAAATTTGCCTATCCTCCCAGACCCTTCTGGTGGCACGCTAGGAAAATGAAATAGAGAGAAAGGAATTGAGAACGACATGAAATACACTATATGTCTTGCGAGAAACTAATAAACCAAACCAGTCCTGATACGGTGCCGATGGATATCATCCGTCCCTGGAGGTTATAACTAGACGGTCGGTAATTCGGTGGCAGCCAGAGTACGTTCTGGCCGTTGCAAGTAATCCAAGAACCATTTTGTTCCAAGCCATAGCCATGGCTCTCTGAATTATCTAGTACAACTTGGCTTTCGGTAGTTTCCGTATCTATTTTAATACGTCCAACTTTGGTACATAGGTAGTGATTAGTAGAGTCAAACGAAATATCGGTCATCATAGTACTAGTAGTAATCGTTTGGAGGCAGCTCCCCGACGCCGGATCCCAGATCTTGATCGTCTTGTCGTTCGAACCGGACGCAAGCCGCTGGCCATCCGGCGAGAATGCCACTGAGCGAACCCAGTGGCTATGGCCTTCTAGGGTCTGGAGGCAGCTCCCCGACGCCGGATCCCAGATATTGATCGTCTTGTCGTCCGAACCGGACGCAAGCCGCTGGCCATCAGGCGAGAATGCCACTGAGGAAACCCAGTCGCTATGGCCTTCTAGGGTCTGGAGGCAGCTCCCCGACGCCGGATCCCAGATATTGATCGTGTTGTCGGTCGAACCGGACGCAAGCCGCTGGCCATCCGGCGAGAATGCCACTGAGGAAACGGAGCTGCTATGGCCTTCTAGGGTCTGGAGGCAGCTCCCCGACGCCGGATCCCAGATCTTGATCGTCTTATCGGCCGAACCGGACGCAAGCCGCTGGCCATCCGGCGAGAATGCCACTGACCAAACCCAGTGGCTATGGCCTTCTAGGGTCTGGAGGCAGCTCCCCGACGCCGGATCCCAGATCTTGATCGTCTTGTCGTCCGAACCGGACGCAAGCCGCTGGCCATCAGGCGAGAATGCCACTGAGCCAACGGAGCTGCTATGGCTTTCTAACGTCTGGAGGCATGCATTCCAATCCAATTCTACAGCCGGCTTAGTTCGAATCCATTCAGGTTCTTCTTTGCTGAAATTCCTCTTTATCAAGCTACCGCTTGGAGCAAATACAAGCGCTGAGATGTATGCTTGAAGTGGAGCTTGCTCTATTATCCATCGATAAGATAGAATAAATCGGTGAGCATCCCGAACAAGATTTGTTAACTGCCACTGATCATTGCCTCCCTATATCTTTAGTTAGACCAAGTTCCTAGTGCGGAGTTAGACTTGTACTTACTAGCAGGCCCTCGAGCTTTCTAACAGCAACAACGCCCGCAGGCATAGCTTGGAGTAGACTTAGAGCTTCCAGCCAGTAAAGATACTTCGTCTTGAGGAATGTATAGACAACCCCGTTATCCTGTAAAAGATCATTCCGGTTTGTGTTCGTACTGGAAACCAAGTCGCACAGGTGATCAATCCAGTAGACGCACGAGTACCGCACCGTTGCTAGCGGGTCCGGATTCGGTACTTGGACCTTGTCGCTCGGAAATCCCGGTGCGCTTAAGCCGTATATGTCGCGTCGCAGTATTGTAGACATGGCTTCAAGTGACCTCGAGAAGATGGTATAGTTCACATCTTCTTTCCCAGAAGGAAAAATCCACTTGAACGCCTCCTGAGAAGC